>JAODAL010028980.1:0-52414 GCA_025379985.1 Phyllomedusa bahiana | reverse complement strand
CCCCAGCCCTAATCACTTTAACGGGAGATCCCGGGTTACCCCCAGCATGCTCCATACACAAATTTACGGGAAAATCCCCAGGTTACACCAGCAGCTCCATATAAATTATAAACAGGAGACCCCCAGGTTACACCCAGCATCCTCCAACCTATATAAGGAGATCCCCAGGTTATCCCAGCATGCCCTATCATATATACAGGAATCCCCGGTTATCCCAGCATGCTCCATATCATATATACAGGAGATCCCAAGGTTATACCAGCATGCCCCATATCACAAATCAGGAGAGGCCCAGGTTATACCAGCTGCTCCATTCACCTAATAGGAGACCCCCCAGGTTATCCCCAGCATGCTCCATATCACTATATACAGGAGATCCCCTGTATCAGCAGAATGGAGCGCAGCACCCTATAACAGTGTATTACTTTATGAACCAACATGTAATATAGAATATGTTGGAGACAAGTTGATGTTATCTTTTTTTTATTTTTTCGGGAAGGCGGGTGGTTTTGGCTGGCGATCCCCAGCTGCTTTTGGGGGGGTGTGGTAGGTGGTAGCAGTGATTGGCGTATTGAACGTATTCAGGGTGAGTTTCCCCATTGCCATCGCTCATTAGGAAGTTGTGGTGAAAAAGTGATTTCTTATCACTCCTGCCCTGGATTTTTCAAGCCATTTACACCCCCCCGGCCCCGCGCTTCACCAGCATTTTCCAATTTCTAAGGGAAAAAAGAGAAAAAAAAGAAACCGATGGAAATGCGTCGCTGCAAGATATTTTTAAACATATTGTTCTCATGACTAACACAGGAAATTCCCTGGGAGACGGTTTTCCTCTTCAAAAATTTTTCCTTTTCTTGTATTCAGAGTAGCCTCCCCCACTGTAACGATCTTCAAACCGCACACACCCCCCTTTCCTAACTACCTGATCAGCCCCGACACTGCCAGCATGGCACCCGGGAAAACTTGTATGGCTTATTACCCTTTAAACATGAATTCTAAAACCGGGATTTATAGCTAGTACTTTATATTTGCGGATCATAAACTTAAATTTTAAAAATTTCTCATTGTCATGAAGAAAATTAATAATTGTTTTTAAATGTTTCTATTTTTTAGAACTTTTTATTTACATAATTTTTTTGGGGCTTTATTAATGTTTAGGGATTTATTTCAATTTATGAAATTTTAGAATATTGGTAAAAAAATCAAAAAGTATAAATTTAAGCGTAGGAACACACAAGTATGATATAGGTGATAGGGATCATCAAAAGGGTATGATATGAGCTTGGGGGATCATCACAAGTATAAATATGGGAGTTTAAAAGGGTTTAAACTCACAATTTGAAAAGAGTGATAGGGATAAACACAAGTTTTATATAAACCTATGGGGATCTTTCAAAAATATGATATGGGGACAAGGGTTTCCAAAACAATATGATAAAAGAGCTATAGGGGTTTCATCAAAAGTAATATAGAGCTATAGGGATCATCACAATTTATGAGATAAATAGGGGGAAATTGTCACAATATATATAGAGTGATAGGGACCCACCCACAAGTATGATTTTAGAGCAAATGGGGAAATTGGGTCAAAAGAATGATATAGACATAGGGATCATCACAAGTATGAGATAGAGCTATAGAGATTGTCACAAGAAAGATATAGAGACTATAGGGATCATCACAATTTAAATATAGAGCTAAAAAGGGATTGCCCACAATTTTATGATATAGAGTGATAAAATCATCACAAGAAATGATATGGGCCTATAGGGACCCATCACAAGTTTTGATATAACTATAGGGATCATCACAATATGAAAATAGATTTGTTTGGGGGATCATCAAAATATGATAAAAGACCATAGGTATTTTTCACAAGTATGAAAATAGGCTATGGGGACAATCACAAGTATGAATAGAGCGGGGGGATTCCCCACAAGGGGTAGATTTTTTTGGGCAAAGCTTTTTGGGGACTAAAATCAATTCCATTTTCGCCTGGAAAATTTGGGCAAAATTTATGGGGAAACTTCTGAAAACCCCCTTCAATAAAGGGGAAAGTTAAAAAATTTTTGCTTAAATCTTTTTGCTTTGGGCATCAATATAGTTTTTCTATGTTCTATATATACTATTTGATGCTTTGGAACATGTCATAAGTTTTTAATGTTCATAATTTGGACAAAAACTACAATATAAAGATATAAGGATATGTACATGAGCTAGAATGGCAGAAATATCTATCTATCTATCTGTCTATTTATCTATCTATCTATCTATCTATCTATCTATCTCTATCTATTCATGCATTCATACATATTTATCTATTAATTTGCTATATATTAGATATTACATTATTATATTATACTCTACTATGTATTATATTATTATATCATATTAATGATATATTATGTTATATTGTGTTATGTTATAGTATGAATATTATTGGCTTTGATGGAAGAATGACTTTTTGGGAATGTTGGGGATTATTGATTATGTCTTGCCTGATTTCATTGTTCTAATCTTATTTGTACATAAATTAAAACAAAACCCTTATTGTAGGGGTTGGTATCTACTTCTTATCACTTGTAGGAGATAACGTTATTATAAGGCATAATTTAAAGCTCCTTGGTCTTATTGCTAAACCCAGCACAATCCATAAGCTACCATATACAGTTTATAGATTTTATTCTTGGTTGTAGAGAGGACTCTAGGCCACCTGTTCTTCAAAGCTTTGGGCTCCGCTCCTTCATATGTATATCTTTACAGAAAGTGTTAGTATTGTATAGGTTCAGCTCTTATGAAGTAATGAATCTCTCTCGCTCTCTCTCTATCTATATATATATATATATATATATAATTATACATAATAAAGTATACAATAATTCAATATATTCATTCATCTATCTATCTATCTATCTATCTATTTCTTATACACCATCCATAAGTACACATCTTCTAATTATTTATTTTAATATATATTTAAAAATTATTATATTAAATTATTATACTATATATATATAAAGAATAATTATAATGAATATACATGTATGTACAGTACATACAGTATGAAGATGTGATACTGTATGTGATGGTGTATATAGTTAATTAGATAGATAGATGAATGAATAAATATATATAGTAATGTAGTAATATTAGTAATAGTAATATAAATTTTAATACACGAAATCAGGATAATGTACATATGTATGTATGTATGTATAGATAGATAGATAGATGGATAAATACAGTAGATTAGAATAGATAGATATAGATTTAAAAAATTTGATTTTGGGATAAATAGATAGATAGATAGATAGATAGATAGATATGGAAAGTTAGATAGATGGTGGAATGATAGAATGGATAGAAGAATAGATAATATGAGATAGTTAGATAGTTTTGATGGATAGTAATATGAGATAGGAATAGATAGATATGGATTGATTCAGTAGATTATGAGATAGATAGTTAAGATAGATGATAGATAGATAGATAGATAGGATAGATAGATAAGATAGATAGATATGGGATAGATAGATAGATGGATGGAATGATAGATGGATAGATAGATAGATATGAGATAGGTAGATAGATAGATGGGTAGATAGATATGAGATAGGTAGATAGATATATGGATAGATAGATATGAGATAGGTAGATAGATAGATGGATAGATAGATGTATTTGTTTGACCTATGTATATGCGCTATAAAATAACTAATAATACAAAATAATAATAACAGCAATAATAGTAATCCATCTGGTCTGGGCACTTCCTTGATGACCTCTTGCTGGTGTGGTGCGGTCCTGTAGCGTCTATACCAGATCTTTTGATTATGTTAACTCCTGAAGTTTTAATTTGCGATTCACGGGTTCCTTTTTTCCTTCAACAGTTAAATTAGACCTTACTTTAAGGGTATGTTCATACGGCGTAATTGCTGTGCGCATTTCGCTGTGCATTTGCGCTTTATATGTGGCGAAATGCGCCCCGCAATTATGGTAATTCATAGCTCTCATAGAGAGCTATAAATTACACCTCGTTTCCCTGGGCGTATGAGTGACGTGCTTTGGAAGTACATGCTGATGACGACACTTCTGGCTCAGGTAAACCACTTTGAAAGTGCTCTACCTGTTCCAGCTGTAATGCACCTGCATTTGCCGCACTGAAGCTATAAATCTATAGCTTCATACGGTTCTAGTGCACCCCACCTCCCGCCCCCCCGAAATCAGGCGCATTACAAAGTGCTGCTGGCGCTTTGTAATGCGCCTAATATTGGCGTACGGGCCATTTAAAAATGTAGCAAACAGGGCTGCGCTAGATGTCGGGCTGAAAAGACGGCAGATATCTGGCACAGCTCCATTCATACATGTTGGCCTATGTGTTCAGCAATACATACTTTTAGGGTGGCATGTATGAACGGGGCTGCGCTAGATGTCGGGCTGAAACGTCACCAGATATCTGGTGCAGTCCCGTTCATACATGTCCCCCTAAAAGTATGTATTGCTGAACACAAAGGCCAACATGTGTGAACAGAGCTGTGCCATTTTGTTTGCTGTTGTCGCCCCTCTTCTATAGATTTATCAACAGTCGGATGCCAAAATTTACAGCAGCCACAGCACTTTTTAATGCTCCAAATATATGCTATGCTGTGAGCCCACATATTTATTTATATATTTTTTATATATGTATCTATTAGTATGCTATATTATATTATACTATACATTATATCATTATATTATGTAATGTATTATTTATATTGTTATACTATATTATATTTCTTTATCTTTTGTATATTATTTATTTTTTATCTAGTATACTATATATTATTTATTATATACTATATTATACTATACTATACATATATCATATATTATTAATATTATACTACAATACATGATATATTATATTATTATTGTTATATATTTATCTTTTATATTATTTACATTTTTATCTATTAGTATATATATTTTTATAGAAACTATACATAATATGATATCATATATCTATATTATATTACATATTATATTTATTGTTATATATTTATTTGTTTTTTATATTATTTATATATTTATCTTTTAATTTACTTTATTTTATATTATATTATACATAATATATCATGCATTATTAATATTATACTACATTACATGATATATTATACTAATTGTTGTTATATATTTATCTTTCATATATTATTTATGTATTTATCTTTTAGTATGCTACATATTACATTATTATATTATATTGTACTAAGTATTATATTATTATATCATATAATTTGAATTAAGTTATGTTATATTTTGTTATGTTGTATTATATTATGATCATTATTGGCTTGATGGAAGAATGACTTTTTGGGAATGTTAGGGATTATTGATTATGTCTTGCCTGATTTCATTGCTCTAATCTTATTTGTACATAGAGGAGAGGGGCAATAACAAAAATCAAAATGAAGCCCTTATTATAGGCGTCGGTCTCTATTCCAAATTGCCATCTACTTCATATCCTTTGTAGGAGATTACTTTATTATAAAACGTAATTTAGAGCTCCTTGGCCTTATTGTTAAACCTAGCACAATCCATAAACTACCATATACCGTCTACAGATGTTTGTAGAGAGGGCTCTAATGGCACCTCTTCTTCAAAGCTTTGGGTAATTCTTATGTATACCTTTACAGAATGTGTCAGTTTTCAATAGGTTCACCTCTTATGAAGTAAGGTCATTAGTCTAAGTTAAGTGGGGTCCTGTGACACGTATAAGTATGACTTTGGGGAATGTGCTCGAAAAAAGTTTCAGATGAGAAAAACATAGCCACTTTCTTTTATAAACATATGCACTCGTGACCATGGGCTTTGTTTGGCATTGCAAGTTTTTTGTTTAAAGTGAATATCCCATCAATAATATCAACTTTATTTAAATAAGATGTATTTAATTGTAATTAAATAATGATCCAGAGCAGCGTTATGACATTTATTTATTATTATTATTATTATTATTTATTTTTGAGCGCCCTTGGTTCCAGAGCGCTGTACATTCAGGTTTCATACATAACATAGGTCAAACAAAGTACAAAGGTGACAAATTAATAACTAACAACTGGTACAGAAGGAGAGAGGTCCCTGCCCGTGAGGGCTTACACTCTAAAGGAAGGTGGGAAGAGACAGGAGGTGAGGGGCAGACATGTTTGTGGGCCGGTGTACTGGTAGTGCGGTTATTGTTGGTTATAGGCAATCCTGAAGAGATGGGTTTTCAGGTTGCATTTGAGGCTGGTGAGAGTGGGGGAGAGTCTGAGCTGTTGGGGTAGTGAGTTCCAGAGTATGGGGGAAGCACGGGAGAAGTCTTGGAGACGGTTATGTGAGGAGTTGACATGGGGAGAGCAGAGAAGAAGGTCCTGTGAGGAGCGGAGATTGCATGAGGGGAGATATCTGGAGATTAAGGCCGAGATGTATGGTGGAGAATAGTTATGTAGAGCCTTGTAGGTCATGGTTACTAACTTGAACTGGATTCGCTGGGCAATGGGTAGCCAGTGAAGGGATTGGCAGAGGGGAGAGGCAGAGGAGTATCGAGGAGAGAGGTGAATCAGACGGGCAGCAGAGTTAAGGATGGATTAGAGTGCTAGACGGGAGGCCACAGAGAAGGATGTTGCAATAGTCTAGGCGTGAGATGACGAGGGCATGGACCAGCATTTTTGTGCTTTCGAAGTTAAGGAATGAGCGGATATGGGAGATATTTTTCAGGTGGAGGCGGCAGGCAGAGGTGAGGGTTTCGATGTGCGGTTTGAAGGACAGATTGGAGCCAAGGGTTATCACAAGGCAGCAGACTTGTGGAGCTGGTGAGAGAGTGTAGCCATTGACTGTGATAGAGAGATCAGGTGGAGGGATGGAGTGGGATGGTGGAAAGATGATGAATTCAGTTTTCTCCACGTTTAGCTTCAGGAGACGTGAGGAGAAGAAGGAGGATATGGACGAAAGACAGTCAGGGATCCGGGAGAGTAGAGAGATTATATCTGGGCAGAAGAAGTTGGGTATCATCAGCATACAGATGGTATTGAAAGCCATGCGATGCTATTAGATGACCCAGACCAAGAGTATAGATAGAAAACAGTAGTGGGCCCAGGACAGACCCATGGGGTACACCAACAGAGAGCGGGCAAGGGGATGAGGTGGTGCGTGAGTGAGAGATGCTGAATGTCCGATCAGTGAGGTAGGAGGATATCCAGGAAAGGGCTAAGTCCGTGATGCCGAGGGAGGAGAGGGTTTGTATGAGGAGTAAGTGGTCGACAGTGCCAAAGGCGGAGGACAGGTCTAGGAGGAGAAGCACAGAGAAGTGGCGTGAGGCTTTAGCAGTTACTAGGTCATTGGTGACCTTGGTTAGGGCGGTTTCGGTAGAGTGGTGGGGTCGGAAGCCAGATTGCAGTGGGTCAAGAAGAGAGTTGGTGGATAGATGAGAGGACAGTTGAAGATAGACGTGCTGCTCGAGGAGAGAAGAGGCGAATGGAAGCAGTGAGATGGGGCGATAGTTGGAAAGACAAGTGGGGTCAAGAGAGGGTTTCTTATGGATGGGTGTGATGGCTGCATGTTTTAAGGAGGAAGGAAAGATGCCAGAGGTTAATGATAGGTTGAAGAGATGGGCGAGGGCTGGGATGATGACAGCACTAAGGTCAGGGAGGAGGTGAGATGGCAGTGGGTCAAGATTACCGGTCGTGAGGTTGGATTTGAACAGTAGAGTGGAAACTTGCCATGAGTGACAGTAGAGAAGGAAGTTAGGTGGGAATAGTGATGAGCAGGTGTAGAGGTGGGATGTGGGGACACTGCAGGGATAGAGACAGATGGAGGGGACTGCAGGGTGAAGCTTTGTCTGATGAGATTGATCTTATTTAGGAAGTGCGTGGTGAAGTCATCTACTGGGAGAAGAGAGGGGGGAGGGGGTGCTGGTGGACGGAGGAGAGCATTGAAGGTTTTGAACAGTTGTCTGGGGTTGTGAGACAGGGAGGGTATGAGGGTGGTGAAGTAATCCTGTTTGGCTGATGCAAGTGCAGATTTAAATGTATGCAGTGATTGTTTGTATAAGTAAAGTCAGCAGTGGAGCGGGTTTTCTTCCAGTGGCGTTCAGCAACTCTAGAAGCTCGCCTCAGTTGTTTGGTGGAGTCTGTATGCCAGGGTTGTCTGTTGATTTTGCGGGTTCTGTTGTGTGTGAGAGGGGCGACAGCATCAAGAGTGGAGGTGATTGTGTTGTTGTAGAAAGTGGTGGCTGCGTCTGGGTCAGCAAATGAGGAGATGGTAGAGAGAGGAGAAAGAGATTCAGAGAGAGTGCGAGGGTTAAGGTGTTGCAGGTTTCTATGGGGGAGTAATAGATTTGGGGCAGAAGGGGCAGGTGGGGTGGAATTGGTGGAGAAGGTAAGCAGATTGTGGTCAGAGATGGGTAAAGGAGAGATTGAGGTGTTAGATAGAGGACAGAGGCGGGTGAAGATGAGGTCCAGTGTGTGTCCATCTTTATGAGTGGCTCCAGAGGTCCACTGGGTGAGGCCAAAGGAAGAGGAGAGTGACAGGAGCTTGTTAGTAGTGGAGCGGGGGGTGTCGATTGGGATGTTGAAATCTCCCATGATAATAGTGGGGATGTCAGTGGAATTTACATAGAACGGCACCACCTGGTGTTCACAGTGTATAGCAATGTGCACGTCCACCTAACTAGCTGAGTGCTGGTGGACACACATGCTCAGTCAGGATCCTGCATCGTGATCCTCCAGCCAACATAAATAGCAAAGCCTCTGCAGTAACATGGTGAAAACTAAGAGAGGGCTATGTGATCAGCTTATAGTGTGGGACTGAGAATGGTTTGGTCTACATGATGCTCCCAGCAGTTCCAGCGGGAACAGTTATCTGCATTTTTGGACTTTGGTATTTGTGTATTTTATTCATTTATATAGCGCTATTATATTCCACAGTGCTGTACAGAGATTGTCGTTACATTGGTCCCTGTCCATACTTGGACTCAAAATCTTTCAGGATAACCTATCAGCTTGTTTTTGGAGTGTGGGAATACAGAGTACTCAGAGGAAACCCATGCAAACACAGGAAGAACACACAAACTTCTTGCACATGTTGTCCATGGTGAGATTTGAACCCAGGCCCCCAGTGGTGCAAGACAACAGTATTAACCACTGAGCCACTGTACTAGCCACTGAGGCACCATGCTAACTACTGAGCTACTGTGCTGCACTGTGGTAACCACTGAGCCACCGTGCTGCACTGTACTAACCACTGAGCCATCATGCATATCAAATTAATATATGGGATGATCCCTTTAAATGTGTCTGAGCTGCAATACAACCCCCCCACCCTCCCGCTCTTTGAGACCCTTATACAGTGTATGTATTTGGATTGTCTTGATGAGGCAATTCCTTTAAGCTTTTCCTCAATGTCATTTTTGATGGGTAGAATTTATCTTTGTGTCTAAGTCAATTCATTATCACTCAGTAAAGATGGTAAATATTGGTGGTACACATTGTCTGTATAGTAAGCTTGTAAAGCAGCTATTAAATATGAATAACGGCAAACCAGAGTTAAATATTAATCCTGAGCAAGGATCTGAAGCATTGTACAGTACAGGTGTCTGTAGAGAGGACATAGCCATGCACTGTGTGAATATCAAGGGGGTTGGTTTATCAATTATGTCTAGGCTCGGACTGGCCCACAGGGAACCAGGGATATCCTGATGGGCCCCTTGTCATGGTGGGCCGCTGAGAATAGTAGGCCTGGAGCTGCTTTTTAAGTAGAAAGGAAGAGAAAAAAGAGACAGAAAGCATGAGGCATGTGAGGTTTGTGCAGTCATGTACAGGAGCTGTAGGGTGGGCGCACTGGCCCCAAGAATAAATTTCATAGGTGGGCCTTAGGAATCAACCCCAAAGGTGAGCCCCATGAGTCAGCTCCACTGGTGGGCCCCAGGAATCAATCCCACTGGTGGGCCCCATGAATCAGCTCCACTGGTGGGCCCCAAGTATCAGCCCCACTGGTGAGCCCCAAGAATCAACCCCACTGGTGGGCCCCATGAATCAGCTCCACTGGTGGGCCCCAAGAATCTACTCCACTGGTGGGCTCCGAGAATCAACTGGTGGCTCCCATTGTTGCCATGATGAAGGATATTTTTTTAGAATGTGTTAGTTTAGTTCTTGTATTTCTGTCCAGCCATGGGAAATTCTGACCAGGACTACTCCCTCATACCTCAGTCGAGGAGACTCCATTTTCATTATGACATCCAACCTGTTTTTCATGTAATTGAAAAAAAAAACTTATACAGAATCATCCCGTTGACAGTCCAGACCCTCGACTGTATAATTACAGGATAATCCCATTAAAATAGTATTTTGGTTCTGTCTGGTTGTGAAAGGGGTTATACCACGAAAATGTCAACTGTTTAATGAAAAAGTGATAAATGTACGATTGAGGAAATGAGGCCTTTTGTGTGCTAAATATAGGAAACATTGCTGCCCTAAGGAATCAAGTGTCCTTACATTCTGAATGAAAAATGTTCCTAGTAATAGAGTCAAGGCAGCAGTTGTAGCAGCCACAGCAGCTAAATACAGAAGATCTGATATGTGACAATACCACGGGATTACGGGTAAGTCGAAGAAGGTGGCTGCACCATCTCATGCCTGTTGGTAAGGGGGTGCAAGCATGTCTGGAATGTGCTTAGGAATTATGTAGAAGTTACAGCCGACACTTGCCTTCAGTGGCCAGGAGCATTTACCCTATTTGCCTAGGGCACCAAAATACCTTGGACATCACTATCCATTCTTGGATAGTAGGCTATGTTACTGTGTGCATTACTGCAGACCAGTTTAGTAAGTTTGGAGTCCCATTGCTTACTTTGGTGTGAATTCTATTTATGCCCCCTGAATTCCGGGTCACATTACAAACTCCTGTTACTGAATAACTTGGCATATCTGGGTGACAACATCAATGGTTTCGCCAGGTTGGTTGCAACCAAAAATAGGTACATTTCAAAAGCAGTATATAATTTTTAGCAAGTTGACAGAAGGGGATGAGTTAAAGGGGTTCCTTACCTAGCTATCCCTGCCGCTGCTGCTTCAGAGCTTCACTCACAAAGGAGTGCGAGCCTTTTTAGTGTGTTGGGTCGAGAGTCCGAAAATCAAGAGGAGCAGGTTGCTGGGAGCTATGGAGCAGCAGGAACGAGGTACAGTTAGATATCAGTTAGATATCAGGTTTTTTTCTTTTATGGAACACCGTGGCCCCAAAGCAGTATCGTTTATTTTTAATGTACACCCCCTTTAAAGACACATACATTAGTTTACAACACTCTAGTAAACTATTACTTAAAAAATTACTGTACTTATCACTTATCAGAACCTTAGCAGCATAAATCATTAAATACATGTGAATAAACAGTATGAAACTACAAGGGAAATTATTATCTTTCCCAATTTTTATCAGCCTGTAGTTCCCCATTCCTTGCCTGCAGGATTGCTGTTAATGTTAACAATCCTCTGCAGTCACTACTAAATCTGGTTATTTGTATACCATAAATAGTGGAGGGAGAGTAGGGAGATGAAGCTGCAGTTTCTCTTCCTCAGGGTATCTCTGAGATTGCTTGCTGTGGGAGGGGAGGAAGAGCAGCCAGAGAAGGAGCTGGCTCAGAGCACACAATGCTGCTCTTCTTTCAAACCAGTAAGAGCCTGTCCACTCAGCAATCATGGAAAGAGAAGAGTAACCAAAATATGCAGGAAACACACAGCATTTCAGTAAACACCACATCTAATATGCCTCTAAAACTTCTCAATGAGAGATGTCTTTGAAAACTTCTCAAGGATAGAGGTCTCTGATAACAAAATTTTGAAATTTTGATTTACTTACAAGTGCAAAAAACCTTATCTTCATTAGGAAATGTCTTCAGTTTTTGCATTTGGTTCGGTTTTTGTTTTTTTTTTCTACGCAGTTTACCTGCTTTAGTCGGTTTATTACCTCTCAATTGTGTTTGCTTCCTCCCGCTCGAAGCACAAAACAAACACATGACACAATACCATTTCATGTTACTGAAAAAGGGTAAATAAAGTGTGGGCTCAGAAGGGCAGAGTCAGGACGATTGTGTCTCTCTGGTTTGCCTTTCTATGTCTAGGGCAGTTCCATGGGATGAAAGTGTCAATATTTTAATTTGCTCCCTTTGGAAAAAGTTTGAGTCCCCTGTCTTTTACGAAAGCCGTGTCTTCTCCTGCCACACTCAGCATGCTGTCTGCTTTACCACCAACAACTTTTCAATGTGATCATCAGGCAGAGGGAACAATGAGGTTGTTGCTAAAAACGATCCTCAGGTCTAGAACTCAAGGTTTTAGAGGAACCAGAGTGAATAACAATTTATAGGTAATGAGATAAGACCAGACGTATGTCTTATTACTTTCTTATTTACCTGGTTAGGTAATTCTGGCTTAATATAGGGAGTCCCTTGTTCAGGTCCCTCATGTCCCTTTCTCTTGCTCTAGAGAACCTGTTCTGTTCTATATTGCCTTTGATATGACTGGGCACTATGTAATGTTTAATTTCTCGTGTGGTGGTGCTGTAGAGAAATTAAATACTTACTGCCAGATTTTCTCACAAATCCTAGCTGATTACTGGGGTTTTTTACAGTGGGCACATTTTTTAATGGGACCCTTCTAACTAGTAGAAAATTATCCAATTTGGGCAACCTCTTTAGACTTACTGTTTGGAGGATATCTCATAGGAAGTTAATTAAGTAATCAATGTGCCCCATTGCCCAATTTCTGGAATGTGGAAGGACATCGAGGTACCCAAAAATAAAATGAGGAAAACCTGCTGTCCAAGCAAACTCTGGTCCACTATGCTGCCTAAATACTGTTCCACCATGCTGCCCAACCACTGAGCCATCATGCTGCCAACCACTGATCCACCATGCTGCCCAACCATTGGAACAGCCTGCTGCCCAACCACTAATACACCATGTTTCCCAAATACTGGACCACCATGCTGCCCAATCACTGATTCAAAATGCTGCCCATCCACTAGACAACCATGCTGCCCAACCAAAGGTCCACAATCCTGCCCAACCGCTGATCCACCATGCTGCCCTACTACAGGGCCACCATGCTACTACTATACCACGATGCTGCACAACTACTGGACCATACCATGGTGCCCAATTACTAGTCCACCATGCTGCCCAACCACTAGTCCACCATGCTACCCAACCACTGGACCACCATGCTTTCCTTTCGTGGACATCCATTTGTTTTAATAGATATTCCAAAGCCGAGAGAATTGGTTTCTCATTAAATGACCGCTCTATTAGCTCAACATGGGGCACTTTGAAATGTGTGTCTGTGCCAAATAAACCTTTTGTATAAAATAATACCACTGGCTAACTAGTGCTTGTATTGGTAGTGGTTACTATTATTCCAAAATGCATTTTGTAATTCTTACTAAAACTGTCAAATTGTGATTTGAAATATATTTCATATGTTTTATCTAGATGTTACAACAAATTCAACAGATCCCACAGATACTACATTTATCACAGAAGCTACATCGGCTACATCAGATGTAACAGACTCTTCGCTCACATTATCCATTACATCAAGCGCTACTCCATCCACATCTGATAATGTTTTAGCAAGTACTAATGCCACAGAGACTGTATCGGCAAGCTCTACATCATCAATGCAAGTTACAGAACTTAGTACAAGTAGTAGTAACACTACAGACTCCACAACTGCCACGAATGATGGCAGCACAGTGTCTTCACAAAGTAGTACAAGTACTAGCAATGAACTAAGTACTTTATTAAGCAGTACAGATACTACATCTCTCGCTTCATATAGCATATCTTCTGTAGCATCTACAACGAGCCCTATGGAAGTCACATCCTCTTCTACCACCTATATATCTAGCGTTGAGCCTTCATTATCACCAAGCACCAACAGCATCCAAACTTCAATTGTAGAGTCTACAACTCAAGAAACACAACAGACAAATACGATAGAAGTCACATCAAGTACATTTGCAGTTTCAACAAGTGGATCTAGTTCACCTACAGAAAATTCGGCTTCTTTATCCACATCTGTTACAACATTATTGACCAGTGAACAAACCACAGCTACTGAAAGTACTCAAACAACTGAGGCAACTTCATCGGCTTCCACGACTGTAGAACAGTCTTCTCCTCAGACTGCAACAACAGAAGTGACAACCAAGGAATTAAGTACATCAGTGACCAGTGAAAGCGCTACTGAAACATCTGCTGGACTTACAGAGAGTACAACTACAGTGAATATGTCTACAATCATATCAACCACTGAAAATCCTACAGTGGCATCAAGTACATCAGAATCTACTATAACTTCTGCTGAACCTGCGACTTCTTCAACTCTTGTTTATTCAGTCACAACAGATGTTACTTCCACAGTCGCCTCAACATCTGAAGCATCTTCAGTGACATCAAGTAACATAGCATCATCATCTGTTTCACCTTCTCCAAGTCCATCAGGCACATCCACTGAAAGCCCTACCAGTGTTACACAATCAGAACCTACCGCAACCTCAGCTGAGCCAGAGACTTCTTCAGCTCTTATTTCATCAGCCACAACCGATGTTACTTCCACAGTCTCCTCAACATCTGAAGCATCTTTAGTGACATCAAGTAACATGGCAACATCATCTGTATCACCTTCTCCAAGTCCATCAGGCACATCCACTGAGACTCCTACCAGTGTAACACAATCAGAATCCACTGTAACCTCTATGGAACCTGCATCTTCTTCAGCTCTTGTTTCATCAGCCACAATGGAGAGTACCTCCACAATCTCTTCAACATCTGAAACATCTTCAGTGACATCAAGTAACATAGCATCATCTTCTGTATCACTTTCTCCAAGTCCATCAGGCACGTCCACAGAGATCCCTACCAGTGTGACACAGCGAATCCACGTAACTTCTGCTGAACCTGTGTTTTCTTCAGCTTTTTTTCACACCCAAAAAACAGGGTTACCTCCCAATTCCTCAATATCTGAAACATTTTCAGTGTCATCAAGTAAATGCATCTTTTGTTTCACCTTCCCCCAAGTCCATCAGGCACATCTATAAAAGCCCTACCAGTGTGACACATCGGATCCACTGTAACCTTACTGACCTGCATTTTCTTCAGTCTTGTTTCATCACCCACAATGGGGGAGTACCTCCACAACCCCTTTAAACATCTGAACATCTTCAGTGACAAAAATAACTAGATATATCTGTATCACTTTCTCCAAGCCCTCAGGCAATCCACTGAGGATCTTCCCCAGTGTTACAAAATCGGGAATACGAAACCCTCTTCTAAAACCTGTGTCTTCTTCAGCTCTTGTTTCCCCCAAAACGGGGAAAATCCACATTCCTCAAAAACTGAAACTTTCAGTGACATCAAGAAAACTTTTGCATCATCATCTGTATCACCTTCTAAAGCCCCATCAGGCACACCCCTAAAAGCCCTAAGTGTGAACACAGTCAGAAACCCACTGAAAACTCTGTGTCTTTTTAAGTTTGTTTCTTCACCCACAACAGATCTTATTTCCCAAAATCTTCTAACATCTGTAAAATTTTTCGTGACGTCAAATAATGTCGCATCTCACGGTTCACTTTTCCAAAGCCCATAGGCACGCCCAAAAGGATCCCTACCTGTGACACAGTCAAAACCCACTGTAACTTCTTGAACCTGTGTCTTCTTAGTCTTTTTTTCATCAGCCCAAAGAGGGCACCTCCACAATCTTCAATATCTAAAAACTCTTCAGGACTCAAGAAACTAGCATCTTTTGTATCACCTTCCCCAACCCCCATCAGGCACATCTCTGAAACCCCTCCCAGTGGGAACATTCAGAACCCACTGTAACCTCTCTAAACCTGTATTTTTTTCAGCTCTTTTTTTCATAGCAAAATGGTGGTACCTCCACAATCCCCTTTAAACCTGAAAACATCTTCAGTGACATCAAATAATGTGGCATCATCATCGGTATCACCTTCTCCAAGTCCTTCAGGCACATCCACTGAGATCTCTACCAGTGTTACACAATCAGAATCCACCATAACCTCTGCTGAACCTGCGTCTTCTTCTCTTTTGTTTCATCGCCACAACCTCAGACAGTACCTCCCAAAATCTCCTTTCTGAAATTCTTCAGTGACATCAAGTAACATGCAATCATCATCTGTATCACCTTCACCAAGTCTATCAGGCACATCCACTGAAAGTCCTACCAGTGTAACACAATCAGAATCCACTGTAACCTCTATGGAACCTGCATCTTCTTCAGCTATTGTTTCATCAGCCACAACAGAGGGTACCTCCACAATCTCTTCAACATCTGAAACATCTTCAGTAACATCAAGTAGCATAGCATCATCTTCTGTATCACCTTCTCCAAGTCCATCAGGCGCGTCCACTGAAATCCCTACCAGTGTGACACAGTCAGAATCCACTGTAACTTCTGCTGGACCTGCGCCTTCTTCAGCACTTGTTTCATCTGCCACAACAGAGGGTATCTCCACAATCTTCTCACCATTTGAAACATCTTCAGTGACATCAAGTAACATGGCATCATCATCGGTATCACCTTCTCCAAGTCCATCAGGCACATCCACTGAAAGCCCTACCAGTGTGACACAGTCAGAATCCACTGTAACCTCTGTGTCTTCTTCAGCTCTTGTTTCTTCAGCCACAACAGATCTTACTTCCACAATCTCTTCAACATCTGAAACATCTTCAGTAACATCAAGTAACATGGCATCATCATCGGTATCACCTTCTCCAAGTCCATCAGGCACATCCACTGAGATCCCTACCAGTGTGACACTATCAGAATCCACTGTAACCTCTGCTGAACCTGTGTCTTCTTCAGCTTTTGTTTCATCAGCCACAACAGACAGTACCTCCACAATCTCCTCAACATCTGAAACATCTTCAGTGACATCAAGTAACATAGCATCATCTTCTGTATCACCTTCTCCAAGTCCATCAGGCACGTCCACTGAGATCCCTACCAGTGTGACACAGTCAGAATCCACTGTAACTTCTGCTGAACCTGTGTCTTCTTCAGCTCTTGTTTCATCAGCCACAACAGAGGGTACCTCCACAATCTCCTCAATATCTGAAACATCTTCAGTGACATCAAGTAATGTGGCATCATCATCTGTATCACCTTCTCCAAGTCCATCAGGCACATCCACGAGTTCCCTACCAGTGTGAAAACAGTCAGAATCCACTGTAACTTCTGTGTGGTCTTTTTAAAGCTCTTGTTTCTGCCAAAACAGATGTTTTCCTCAAATCTTCTCAACTTTCTGAAAACTTTCTTCAGTGACGTCAGTTAATGGGGCCCATCTGTATCACTTTCTCCAAGTCCATCAGGCACGTCCACTGAGATCTCTACCAGTGTTACACAGTCAGAAACCACTGTAACCTCTGCTGAACCTGCATCTTCTTCAGCTCTTGGTTCATCTCCCACAATGGAGAGTACCTCTACACTCTTCACGACATCTGAAACATCTTCGTAACATATAGAAACATAGCAACATCGACAGTATCACCTTCACCAAGTCCATCAGGCATGTCCACTGAGATCTCTACCAGTGTGACACAATCAGAATCCACTGTAACCTCTGCTGAACCTGCATCTTCTTCAGCTCTTGTTTCATCAGCCACAACAGAGGGTACCTCCACATTCTTCTCGACATCTGAAACATCTTCAGTGACATCAAGTAACATAGCATCATCTTCTGTATCATCTTCTCCAAGTCAATCAGGCACATCCACTGAGATTCCTACCAGTGTGACACAGTCAGAATCCACTGTAACCTCTGCTGAACCTGTGTCTTCTTCAGCTCTTGTTTCATCTGCCACAATGGAGAGTACCTCCACATTCTTCTCCACATCTGAATCCTCTTCAGTGACATCAAGTAACATAGCATCATCTTCTGCATCACCTTCTCCAAGTCCATCAGGCACGTCCACTGAGATCCCTACCAGTGTGACACAGTCAGAATCCACTGTAACCTCTGCTGAACCTGTGTCTTCTTCAGCTCTTGTTTCTTCAGCCACTACAGATGTTACTTCCACAGTCTTCTCAACATCTGAAACATCTTCAGTGACATCAAGTAACATAGCATCATCTTCTGTATCACCTTCTCCAAGTCCATTAGGCATATCCACTGAGATTCCCACCAGTGTGACAAAGTCAGAATCCACTGTAACTTCTGCTGAACCTGCGTCTTCTTCAGCTCTTGTTTCATCAGCCACAACAGATTTTACTTCCACAATCGTCTCAACATCTGAAACATCTTCAGTGACGTCAAATAATGTGGCATCATCATCTGTATCACTTTCTCCAAGTCCATCAGGCACGTCCACTGAGATCTCTACCAGTGTGACACAGTCAGAATCCACTGTAACTTCTGCTGAACCTGTGTCTTCTTCAGCTCTTGCTTCATCTGCCACAACAGACAGTACCTCCACTATCTCCTCAACATCTGAAACATCTTCAGTGACATCAAGTAACATAGCATCATCATTTGCATCACCTTCTCCAAGTCCATCAGGCACATCCACTGAAAGCTTTACCAGTGTGACACAGTCAGAATCCACTGCATCCTCTGCTGAACCTGTGTCTTCTTCAGCTTTTCTTTCTTCAGCCACAACAGATGTTACTTCCACAATCTTCTCAACATCTGAAACATCTTCAGTGATATCAAGTAACATAGCATCATCTTCTGTATCACCTTCTCCAAGTCCATCAGGCATATCTACTGAGATCCTACCAGTGTGACACAGTCAGAATCCACTGTACTTCTGCTGAACCTTGTGTCTCTTCAGCTCTTGTTTCATCAGCCACAATGGAGAGTACCTCCACATTCTTCTCAACATCTGAAACATCTTCAGTGACATCAAGTAACATAGCATCATCTTCTGTATCATCTTCTCCAAGTCCATCAGGCATATCTACTGAGATCCCTACCAGTGTGACACAGTCAGAATCCACTGTAACTTCTGCTGAACCTGTGTCATCTTCAGCTCTTGTTTCATCTCCCACAATGGAGAGTACCTCCACATTCTTCTCGACATCTGAAACATCTTCAGTAACATCTAGTAACATAGCATCATCATCTGTATCAGGGTCTCCGAGTCCATCAGGCACAGCCACTGAAAGCCCTACCAGTGTGACACAGTCAGTATCCACTGTAACTTCTGCTGAACCTGCATCTTCTTCAGCTCTTGTTTCATCAGCCACAATGGAGAGTACCTCCACATTCTTCTCGACATCCGAAACATCTTCAGTGACATCAAGCAACATAGCATCATCTTCTGTATCATCTTCTCCAAGTCCATCAGGCACATCCACTGAGATCTCTACCAGTGTGACACTATCAGAATCCACTGTAACCGCTGCTGAGCCTGCGTCTTCTTCATCTCTTGTTTCTTCAGCCACAACAGATGTTACTTCCACAATCTTCTCAACATCTGAAACATCTTCCGTGATGTCACCTAATGTGGCATCATCATCGGTATCACCTTCTCCAAGTCCATCAGGCACGTCCACTGAAAGCCCTTCCAGTGTGACACAGTCAGAATCCACTGTAACATCTGCTGAACCTGTGTCTTCTTCAGCTCTTGTTTCTTCAGCCACAACAGATGTTACTTCCACAATCTTCTCAACATCTGAAACATCTTCAGTGACGTCAAATAATGTGGCATCATCATCTTTATCTTCTTCTTCAAGTCCATTAGGCACATCCACTGAGATCCCTACCAGTGTGACACAGTCAGAATCCACTGTAACGTCTGCTGAGCCTACATTTTCTTCAGCTCTTGTTTCTTCAGCCACAACAGATGTTACTTCCACAATCTCCTCAACATCTGAAATATCTTCAGTGACATTAAGTAACATAGCATCATCTTCTGTATCACCTTCTCCAAGTCCATCAGGCACATCCACTGAGATCCCTACCAGTGTTACACAGTCAGAATCCATTGTACCCTCTGTGTTTTCTTCAGCTCTTTTTTCTTTCGCCTCAACAGATATTACTTCCACAATCTCCTCAATATCTGAAACATCTTCAGTGACATCAAGTAACATAGCATCATCTTCTGTATCACCTTCACCAAGTCCATCAGGCACATCTACTGAAAGCCCTACCAGTGTTACACAGTCAGAATCTATTGTAACCTCTGCTGAACCTGCATCTTCTACAGCTCTTGTTTCATCTGCAACAATGGAGAGTACCTCCACATTCTTCTCGACATCTGAAACATCTTCAGTGACATCAAGTAACATAGCATCATCTTCTGTATCACTTTCTCCAAGTCCATCAGGCACATCCACTGAGATCCCTACCAGTGTGACACAGTCAGAATCCTCTGTGACCTCTGTGTCGTCTTCAGCTCTTGTTTCATCAGCCACAACAGAGGGTATCTCCACAATCTCCTCAACATCTGAAACATCTTCAGTGACATCAAACAATGTGGCATCATCATCTGTATCACCTTTTCAAAGTCCATCAGGCACATCCACTGTGATCCCTACCAGTGTGACACAGTCAGAAACCACTCTAACCTCTGTATCTTCTTCAGCTCTTGTTTCTTCAGCCACAACATATGTTACTTCCACAGTCTCCTTAACATCTGAAACATCTTCAGTGACATCAAGTAACATAGCATCATCATCTGTATCACTTTCTCCAAGTCCATCAGGCACATCCACTGAGATCTCTACCAGTGTTACACAATCAGAATCCACTGTAACCTCTGCTGAACCTGTGACTTCTTCAGCTCTTGTTTCATCAGCCACAGTGGAGAGTACCTCCACATTCTTCTCGACATCTGAATCATCTTCAGTGACATCAAATAATGGGGCATCATCATCTGTATCCCCTTCACCAAGTCCATCAGGCACATCCACTGAAAGTCCTACCAGTGTGACACTATCAGAATCCTCTGTGACCTCTGTGTCTTCTTCAGCTCTTGTTTCATCTGCCACAGCAGAGGGTACCTCCACAATCTCCTTAACATCTGAAACATCTTCAGTGACATCAAGTAATGTGGCATCATCATCTGTATCATCTTCTCCAAGTCCATCAGGCACATCCACTGAGATTCCTACCAGTGTGACACTATCAGAATCCACTGTAACCTCTGTGTCTTCTTCAGCTCTTGTTTCTTCAGTCACAACAGATATTACTTCCACAATCGTCTCAACATCTGAAACATCTTCAGTGACATCAAATAATGGGGCATCATCATCTGTATCACCTTCTCCAAGTCCATCAGGCACATCCACTGAAAGCCCTACCAGTGTTACACAGTCAGAATCCATTGTAACCTCTACTGAACCTGCATCTTCTTCAGCTCTTGTTTCATCAGCCACAATGGAGAGTACCTCCACATTCTTCTCGACATCCGAAACATCTTCAGTGACAACAAGTAACATAGCATCATCTTCTGTATCACCTTCTCCAAGTCCATCAGGCACATCCACTGAGATCCCTACCAGTGTGACACTATCAGAATTCTCTGTAACCTCTGCTGAACCTGCATCTTCTTCAGCTCTTCTTTCTTCAGCAACAACAGATGTTACTTCCACAATTGTCTCAACATCTGAAACTTCTTCATTGACATCAAATTACGTGGCATCGTCATCTGTGTCACCTTCTCCAAGTCCGTCAGGCACATCTACTGAGGTCTCTACAAGTGTGACACAATCAGAAACCACTGAAACATCTGTGTCTTCTTCAGCTCTTGTTTCATCAGCCACAACAGATGGTACCTCCACAATCTTCTCACAATCTGAAACCTCTTTAGTGACATCAAATAATGTGGCACCATCATCTGGATCATCTTCTCCAAGTCCATCAGGCACATCCACTGATATTCCTACCAGTGTGACACAGTCAAAATCCACTGTAACCTCTATGGAACCTGCATCTTCTCTTCAGCTCTTGTTTCATCAGCCACAACAGAAGGTACCTCCACAATCTTTTCAACATCTGAAACATCTTCAGTGACATCAAGTAAGATAGCATCATCTTCTGTATCACCTTCTCCAAGTCCATCAGGCACATCTACTGAGATCCCTACCAGTGTGACACAGTCAGAATCCACTGTAACCTCTGCTGAACCTGCATCTTCTTCAGCTCTTGTTTCATCAGCCACAACAGATGTTACTTCCACAGTCTCCTCAACATCTGAAACAACTACAATGACATCAAGTAATGTGGCATCATCATCTGTATCACCTTTTCAAAGTCCATCAGGCACATCCACTGTGATCCCTACCAGTATTACTTATCCAGTTTATGTGTCTTCTGCCACCACAGGCAGTATCTCCACAACAATGTTAACCTCTGAAACATCTTCTTTGACCTCAAGTAGCATAACATCATCATCTCTATTATCTTCTATAAGTCCATCAGAATTATCCACTGAGATCACTGCCATTGTGACATCTTCAGAAACCACTGTAACTTCAGCTCAACCTGCAACTTCTTCAGCTCTTTTTTCTTCAGCCATGACAGTGGGTACCTCCACAACTTCATCAACCTCTGAATCATCTTCAGTGACATCAAGTAACTCGCCAACATCATCTGTATCATCTGCACCTAGTCCATCCTTCACATCCACTGTGGTTCCTATGAACGTGACATATTCAGAATCCACTCTAACCTCTGCTAACCCTGCGACATCTTCAGCTCTTGCTTCTTCAACCACAACTGAGGGAACTTCCACAATTTCCTCAACATCTGAAACATCTTCAGTGACATCAAGTAACATAGCATCATCATCTGTTTCACCTTCAACAAGCTCATCAGGCACATCAACTGTGCTCGCTACCAGTATGACCTCTGCTGAAGCTGCAAGTTCTTCAGCTATTTCTTCTTTGACCACAACAGAGGGGTCCTCCACAATCTCCGAAACTACTCCAGTGACATCAAGTAACAAGGCGTCATCATCTGTTTCATCTTCTTCAGGTCCATCAGGCACATCCATTGTGGTCTCTACCAGTATGACCTCTGCTGAACCTGTGACTTCTCCAGCTTATGTGTCTTCAGCCACCATAAGCAGTATCTCCACAATCGTCTCAACGCCAAGTAGCTTAGCATCATCTGTATCATCGTCTCCAAGTTCATCAGGACCATCTACTACAATTCCTACCAGTATGATAAATTCGGAATCAACTGTTACCTCTGCTGAACCTGTAGCTTCTTCAGTTCATCAGTCTTTAGCAACCACAGGCAGTAGCTCAACAGTTTTCTCAACCCCTGAATTATCTTCTGTGACATCAAGTATCTTAACTTCATCTATATCATCTTCTCCAAGTCCATCAGGCACATCCACTGAGATCCCTACCAGTGTGACACATTCAGAATCCATTGTTACCTCTGCTGAACCTGTGTCTTCTTCAGCTGAAACATCTATAGTGACATCAAGTAACTTAGCATCATCTGGGACATCATCTGGCACTGGCAGTATCACCACAATTATGTCAACCTCGGAAACATCAACCATTGTAGCAGCATCTACCAACACAGTAGCACCAAACAACACAAGTGTTTTTACCTCTGCCTTCACGAGTAGTCTGCCAACAGTCATATCAACTGCTATTACATCTATGGAAACAGTGACGACCACCACAAATCTGACTGAGAGCTCCTCTCAGAGTGCATACACAGAATCTACATTGGCTTCATCATCATCTTTCATTCCTATTTCCACATCAGCCAGCACAGTCAAACCAACATCCATAAGTACAACTATATCAGAGAGTTCTTCAACAACCATGATGTCTTCAAGCTCTATATTGCCTGTGGAAACATCTCAAGTAACTGTGGCTACATCATTCAACAATACTGAATTATCATCTACCATAAATACTTCACAAGGAGGTGCCACCACAAATCCATCATCAACTGTGGCAAGCTCTGCTACTTTAGAGCAAACTACAACATCCGTAAGTCATGCCACCAGTTCCCAACAATCTGCTGATGGTAGTCAGAGTGCAATCACAACACCCGGAACCAGCACAGGTTTGACTAGTGCAAGTACCGGAGGAAGTACAGTTGGCAAACAATCCTCTATGGTAACTTCTGGTTCATTAATTACTACTAATTCTACTAACTTAACCACTGAACTAAGTACTTCTTCACAATCAACCTTAATAAGTACATCTACAATGGGACAGAGTGTCAGTAGCTCAACACAGTTTCCATCTACGGAGTCACCAACGATTAGTACATCTACCAAATTTACAGAATCCACAAGTCTTTCATCTACATTAACAACAACAGAAGCAGCAACAACACCTACTTTGAGTTCAACTACGTTTATTATAGCAAATAATACAACTACTGGTCTAATCACATCTGGGATCATCTCTACAGAACCTTCTACAGCAAGTACCTCATTAGATACAACCAGAACCAGTTCTTCCACTATTGTACCAACAACTGGCACAACTTTCAACTCAAC
The DNA here is from genome assembly GCA_025379985.1 of Phyllomedusa bahiana. Classification (NCBI taxonomy): domain Eukaryota; kingdom Metazoa; phylum Chordata; class Amphibia; order Anura; family Hylidae; genus Phyllomedusa; species Phyllomedusa bahiana. The sequence continues at coordinate 27,918 of JAODAL010028980.1, read as the reverse complement.
AATGACAAGCATCCCTTCAAGTTCCACATCTACATTAACAACCATGGCAATAACATCAACCACAACCCCATCTTCAAGCTCAACTACATCCATAACAACGGAAAATACCAGTGCTAGTCTAATTACAACTGAGATCATGTCTACAGAACCTTCTACAGCAAGTACCTCATTTGATTCAACCAAAACAACTTCTGCCACCACTACGGCCACTACTGAACTAACAACTGGCACAACCTTCAACTCAACATTGACAAGCATCCTTTCAAGTCATGCATCTAGATTAACAACAGCCGCCATACCATCAACAACCCCTTCTTCGAACTCAACTACATCTACGCCAGCAAATGATACCACTACTAGCCTAAGTACATCTGGTATAAATTCTACAGAACCTTCTACAGCTAGTACATTCAGTACAACCAAAGACACTTCTATCACCATTACTACTGTACCAACAACTGTAAATTCAACTATGACGAGCATCCTTTCAAGTCCTACATCTACATTAACAACAATGAACACAACATCAACAACACCATCTTCGAGCTCACCCACATCCATAACAACAAGTAATACCGGTACTACTCTAATCACAGCTTGTATAAACTATACAGGATCTGCTACAGCAAGTACCCCATTAAATACTACCATAACCACTTCTACCACTACTACTGTACCAACAACTGTAAATTCAACTATGACGAGCATCCTTTCAAGTCCTACATCTACATTAACAACAATGAACATATCATCAGCAACACCATCTTCGAGCTCAACCACATCCATAACAACAAGAAATACCGGTACTACTCTAATCACAGCTGGTATAAACTCTACAGGATCTGCTACAGCAAGTACCCCATTAAATACTACCATAACCACTTCTACCATTACTACTGTACCAACAACTTTAAATACAACTATTACGAACATCCTCTCAAGTCCTTCATCTATATTAACAACAATGAACACAACATCAACAACACCATCTTCGAGCTCAACCACATCCATAACAACAAGTAATACTGGTACTACTCTAAGCACAGCTGGTATAAACTCTACAGGATCTGCTACAGCAAGTACCCCATTAAATACTACCATAACCACTTCTACTGTACCAACAACTGTAAATTCAACTATGACGAGCATCCTTTCAAGTCCTTCATCTACATTAACAACAATGAACATATCCTCAGCAACACCATCTTCGAGCTCAACCACATCCACAACACCAAGTAATACTGGTACTACTCTAAGCACAGCTGGTAGTAACTCTACAGGGCTTTCTACAGCAAGTACATTAGGTACAACCAAAGCCACTTTAACCACCACTACTACTGAACCATCAACTGTAAATTCAACTATGACGAGCATCCTTTCAAGTCCTACATCTACATTAACAACCATGAACATAACATTAACAACACCATCTTCCATAACGACAAATAATACTAGTGCTACTCTAAGCACAGCTGCTAGTAACTCTGCAGGATCTTCTACAGCAAGTACCCCATTAAATACTTCCATAACCACTTCTACCACTGCCACCACCACAGTGTCAACATCTGTCACATCTGTCAACTCAACATTTACAAACATCATTTCCAGTGCTACATCAACATTAACAATAACAACACCTTCTACAACATCTTCAACAACAAATAATACCAGTACTAGTCAAGCCATAACTAGTATAAGCTCTAAAGAACCTTCTACTACCACGGCCAAGCAAACCACTGTTATATCTGTTAACTCAATAACCACAAGTGTCCTTTCAAGTCCTTCATCTGCATCAACAGCCACCACCACCACAACAACACCATCTTCGAGTTTGACTACGCCAACTACAACAAGTAATGCTAGTACTGGTTTAAGCACAGCTGAGAACATTTCGACACAACCTTCTACAGCAAGTAGTCTAGTAAATACAAACCAAACCACTTATACTACCACCACCACCACAACCACTTCTGTACCAACATCTGTCACATTTAACAACTCTACAATGACAAGCATCCTTTTGAGCCCTACATCTACTGCTACAACACCAACAACAATACCAGCAACGACAGCAATGACACTAACAACAACATCAACAACTGCTCCAACAACTATATCAACAAACAGGATAACGACTCCAACACAGCACAACACGACTCAACAATAGTAACACAACCGAACTAACGACTCCAACAACAGCATCAACAACGACTCCAACAATAGTAACAACAACCAGAACAACGACTCCAACAACAGCATCAACAACCACAACAACAGCTCCACCTTCAGTTTGTGGTAAGTCACTAAAACAGTGCTTTCCTCTATCTCAGGTAAAACCTAAAGTTGTATAGTCCATATATAATTATCGTCTGTCAGTATAAGTAACTGTTAGAGATGAACAAAACTTTTAAATTAGAGGATTTGGAGCTCTGCATCAGACACGATGAGCTGACTGCTGACTATACAGTATCTCCCAAAAATGAGTACACCCCTCACATTATTGTAAATATTTTATTATATCTTTTCATGGGACTACACTGAAGATATGACACTTTAATACAATGTGAAGTAGTCAGTGTACAGCTTGTATGACAGTGTAAATTTGGTGTGTCCGCAAAATAACTAAACAAACAGTCTTGGCCACCGCGCTGCAGCTGGGAACAATTTGTCCATTTTCACTTAGGGGTGTACTCCCTTTTTTTGCCAGCGGTTTAGACATTGATGACTATGTGTTGAGTTATTTTAAAGACACACCAAATTTACACTGTTATACAAAATGTACAGTGACTACTTTACATTGTATAAAAGTGTCATAGCTTCAGTGTTGTCTCAAAATATATAATAACTTATTTACATACTTTTGTGAGATACTGTACATATCGGCCAAGAATTTTGGGTCTATTTAGACTCAAAGGCCTTTCTTCCAGCCAGAACTCTGCTCTATACTGACGAGGGGAAAGAACCCTTAAAAAGCTGTCTGCAGATGGGTGACTCTCTGTTATATAGGAATTTCTGGCTTGACTATTATCCTTATCTATGTTTCAAAGTTCTTTAAAGGAGCTGTCACACTCTTTCTTTTTTTTTATTAAGTAGGCTCACTAAAATGTATATAAAGACCTTATTGATGTAATGTGTTATATATTTGTGTTATATACATTTATATACATTATATACATTGTGTTGTTTTATACATTTACTTTTTATTACTAGTTAGGAGGCTATCGCGGTTATAGGCCACCTACTGCCCTCCCTGAACGTATTGTCAGTATAATGTGATGCTGCCTTCAGGTAGGGTTGCAGACGGGCACAGTATAGAAGCGTCAGCCGGTCTACTGATTAGCATGTGCGTTAGTCAGAAGGTTGTCGCTGCTAAAGTGTAGCTGCCAGCAGCCCTCCCTGAACGAAAATTCATACTATATAGAGTAGTATGATGATACATTTGGAACAGTGGTGGGCGGCTACACTATAGCATCCACGGCCTCCTGACTAGCACGCATGAGTACTAGTCATCAGGCGGCCTGTTCTTCTATAGCGTATGGATTAGTAAGGGAACATCACTACCTACTGCTATAAACATAATAAAAATAAACATATGAAACATACAAATATATAACACATTACATCAAAAAAGTCTACATATACATTGCAGTTAACAGTGAGCCTAATTAATAAAACAAAAAAAGAACCAGACAACCCCTTTAATAGGTTTTATTTGGAAAGCTACCTCCAATAGGTGGCACTAGAGAGACAGCTTTCTTTCTTCTTGAAGAGAGTTTATTTGCATAACCCATTTTCCCAGGGAGCATTGTAAGGCCTATAAATCTCCCTACCTTGTGCTCCCCGCGAAGAGAAACAATTTCCTTCTACACCTATTTAGAGTAACATAACGTGAAGAGTGGACATTCACTGATGGCTTAATTTCCTCTTTTAGATGCTTCATCTGTCTCTGTACAACTAGACAGTGTCACCAGTGACATGATTGCCTTCAGTCTCATGAAACAAGGTGCTCCAGCCAACGCTGCCTATGCAGTGACTTTGTCTACAGGAAGCCAAGTCGTATATCAGATCACTACATCCAACACAACATTCAACTTCACCAATCTTCTGCCTTCGGTTCAGTATCAAATATCCGTGCAGCAGACATTTTGCCCTCAAAAAGCCAATTATACCCTGGCGGTCTGGACAAGTAAGTAGCCATGAACTAATCGAATTAGATGTTTTTCTCATTAACTTAGTCTGGAAATTGTATCCATTTTGTTGAGGGTGTGTCTTTTAGAAATTAACGGGTTAATTATTCATTGTATTGATCTTTTTTTTTGGGGGGGATTACCATATTGTATCATCAATTTTGTAACATTTTTTTTTAATTAACTACATTTTATGAAAGTCTGTTGAAAAATTTTGCCACAGGTATTGATCATATATTAACAGGTTAATTCATTATTCATTACCTTGATAATTATTTTTTGGATTACCATATTGTATCATCAATTTTGTAACATAATTTTTTTTAGTTAACTAAATTTTTTGGAAAAATTTGACACAGGTTTTGTGAGATTTTTAGTTATCTGAAAGTTAAGAGTGCTTATATTCTGGAAATCAGTGATAGATTTTAACATGTGATCTCCTATGACAAATCAGGCAGGCTGGACATAGCAAATGTGTAACCTGTGCCCCTGCTAGTAGGTAAGGTCAAAGAAGATTATTATTGTGCATTTTTTCAGTCCCCATTTGGTCACCCCTGCCATGAGATTGTGTGGTGCCAAGGGGTTGTCTAGGAAGCTGGGGGCCTAATGAAGGCCTCTATGGCTACCATCTTAGTACTTCATAGGTAGAGTGCAATAGTAGAGCCATTATTGTACACTGTATATTATTATTGCAGAACAGTGTACAAGTGGTTAAGTACTCTAGGGGGACTATAGGTAAAAAAATATAAATATATAAAGGCTGAAAACACCCCCATTTGTCATTTTACAAATAGAATAATGATAGCAGAAAAAACCTGTGAATCACTAGCATCACAGTGTCTGTAAAAGTCCGATCTATTAAAATATTATATAATTTATCCCATATGATATACTGTAGAAGAAAATAAATTCCCAATGTCAAAATTGTAGTTTTTTTTGGTCATTTCACATCCCCAAAAATTTGAAATAAGAAGCGATCAAAAAGTTGCATTTATCCCAAAGTGGTTCTAATAACACTTCAACCCACAAAAAGTACGAACCCTCAGTCAGGTCCATACATGGAAAACAAAAAAAACATGTTGGTCACAGAATATGGCGCTGCAATGCAAATTTAGTTAATAAAATTTTGTAGTTTTTTTCTTTTTTTTTAAGTACTAAAAAAATAACGTGAATGCCACAAATTTAGTATCACCGGAATTGCACCGACCTGCAGAATACAGGTAACAAGTCATTTATACCAAATAGTGAACTCACAGCCCCCAACAAAGATGGTTTAATTACATTAAGGGTATGTTCACACGGCATAATTGCAGGATGTAATTATGCCCCGCAATTACGCCGGGACTTCGGGAGCTCGCTCCGACTCCCACGGGGCATGGAGGTCGGCAGCCCGCCGCCCCCATAGACATTCATTACCAGCGACGCGTATTCACCGCTAGTAATTGACATGTCACTTATCTCCCTGCGCGGCGTATTGTGCGAGTGGGGAGGGGAGGCATAATCCATGGTTCTCTATGAGAACTGTGGATTACCGTAATGACTGGGACGTATCTTGCCTCATATTGAGCGCAGTACGGCGCGAAATATGGGCTGAAATACGTCCCAATTTAAGCCGTGTGAACATTGCCTAATTCCACCACACTTTTACTGTTTTTGTTTTGTTTCCCAGTACATTATATGGTATGGTCAATAGCACCTGCAAAAAAAACAAGCCCTCTCATGGCTACGAAGAGGAAAGTTATGGTACTTGGAAGGCAGGGAGGAACAAACAAACATGAGGTTAAAGGAGTGTTCCAGTTTGCTTTAAAATAAGTGTTAAATGGGGCAAATTAAAAAAAGCCATACTTACCTTCTGATCTCCGCCACTGCTGTTCTATAACGGCCAGAGTCCGCTCCTCTTGACTTCCTTTGCTGCATGCCGTCCAACAGCAGAGACTTGGGCTCCATTCACTCACTATGCTGATAGGCTGATAGGCCGCACACAGCACAGGAAGTAGAGAGGAACAAGTTCCGGGGCTTCACAGGGCGTCAGCAGCGGCAGACCAGGAGGTAAGCATACCTTTTTTTTTTTTTACATTTTCGGCCACCATGGCTCCATTTAACGTTCATTTTAAAAACCTGGAAGACTCCTTTAAGTTTTTCTGGAGGTGTTACCAGGTAATGATATGTTTTTCTTGCAGTCGTTTCGTGTTCAGAGTATTTATCTTGTTTCTAATCCCCATCAGCGAGGACAAATATATGTTCCCAGTGATGTTTAGAAACTACTTCTGTGGACATCATTAGTCAACACTGGGAGCTTACACTTCAGGATATAAATAGGTTCTTTTCCTTAAGTCTTGTGGACATAGCAAGACGTCACCAGAGAAGACGCAGAAGAATGTAAGATCGGTAACACCGTCTTCTGAACAAGGATAACAAATCATACATAAAAGCACAAAATGCCACACCAAACAAATAGAGAGATGAAGAAACTATGATATGTATTGTGGGGAGGAAGTGACTGGTCATCCAGGCTCGGGGAACAGAATGTGACCGTTTTACTGATGTCATTCATGTCAGTAGGAAGCTGATTGATGAGAGTCACTCATTTTCCACTATTTAACACCTCCCTCCATACACGGACACACTTGCGTGTTTGCATTTCCCACTACCATGTGTGACCTTTGTCAAGTGTACCTGTCCCGTAGATACAGTGTGGAAAGTCCAGCTGGGCGCGATATATGGATGGTACACAAGGAAGGAAATATTTTTATGTGTAAAGTTTTTATACTTAAATTAAACTTTTGACTTGTTTGAATACTTATGGTGCGGTGTATATCAGACGGGCACGATGAAATAACCCGTAGATTATAACCGTGACTTCATTCATATACCCTGTCTAATGTGTTCTCGTGTTTTGCATCATCAGCTGCAAGAATAATTACTGCACAATTTAGGGTGACAAATGAATCGTACAAGCCTGAATACAGCGATCCAAACAGCGCAGCGTTCCAGAGCTTTCAGGCAAACTTTATTAATGAGGTGAGAAAAAGCTGATTCTTTATTATGGAAAGGCATTAATGATAGATACATATGAGATGACAGATAGATAGATTGATATAGGATAGATAGATAGATATGAGATAGATATGAGATAGATAGATAGATAGATAGATAGATAGATAGATAGATAGATATGAGATAGATAGATAGATAGATAATGATAGATAGATAATGATAGATAGATAGATAGATAAGATATGAGATGATAGAATAGATAGTAGATAGAATAGATTAGATAGATAGATAGATATGAAATAGATAGAAAGATAGATAGGAGATAGATAGATATGGAATAGATAGATAGATAGGAGATAGATAGGAAATAGATAGATATGAGATAGGTAGATAGATAGATAGATAGATAGATAGATAGATATGAGATAGATATATATATATATAGCTAAATAGATAAGATATAGACAGATAAATAAATACATCGTTTAAAATGTATAGACAGATAAATAGATTTCATAAAGATTAGATAAAGGTATTAAAATAGATAGATAGATATGAATAAGATATGACATAGATAATAATAAAATAAATAGATAAGACAGACAGACAGACAGACAGATAGATAGATAGATAGATAGATAGATAGATAGATAGATGGGATAGATATGTAAAATGTACAATTTCTACTTTAAGTATATGCATGTTCAGTCAGTCTTTATCACAGAGGCTTATCATCTGCCATGTCAGACAGGTGGTGAAGTAGCCGTCACAGCTGACATATATGACAATTATGTAAATTTGTGTTAACATAATAATTCAACTTCCACAAAAGTTTCTTAGGAAGACAAATATTTGCTGTTATGATTCAATACGGTGAGATTATGACAGTATATTTAAATTTTTACTCTATTGTGAAAGTGGCTAGTCTAGAGAACTTTTTAGAAATAAACTTGAGGGTGTGTATACTTTTAAACAACATTTTACAGGTTGTATAAAATATTAATTTTCATAACAAGTTAATTCACTTGGAAAATACATTACATTGAAGTACTCCTGTAATGAGTTACATCCTGTATTATACTCCAGAGCTGCACTCACTATTCTGCTGGTGCAGTCACTGTGTACATACATTACTTATCCTGCACTGATCCTGAGTTACATCCTGTATTATACTCCAGAGCTGCACTCACTATTCTGCTGGTGCAGTCACTGTGTACATACATTACTTATCCTGTACTGATCCTGAGTTACATCCTATATTATACTCCAGAGCTGCACTCACTATTCTGCTGGTGCAGTCACTGTGTACATACATTACTTATCCTGTACTGATCCTGAGTTACATCCTGTATTATACTCCAGAGCTGCAGTCACTATTCTGCTGGTGCAGTCACTGTGTACATACATTACTTATCCTGCACTGATCCTGAGTTACATCCTGTATTATACTCCAGAGCTGCACTCACTATTCTGCTGGTGCAGTCATTGTGTACATACATTACTTATCCTGTACTGATCCTGAGTTACATCCTGTATTATACCCCAGAGCTGCACTCACTATTCTGCTGGTGCAGTCAGTATTATGCCAATGGAGTCACTGAATTTGCATATTACACATATTACATGTTGTGCTTTAATATTTATTATTCCATGTGCTACAATTTGTCCCCTATATTCCACAGTTACTCAAATACCTAACAGCAGTTGTGAAAGAACTGATTACATCTAATCGAATGAGAATTGTGTTGAAGAGTCTGCAAAATGGCAGCATCATTGTGAATTATGATGTTGTCACCAACACTGCTGACAATATCACGGTGCAGAATGTGACAACGGATTTCACTAATGCCCTTATTCAAAGCAGTGCTCTGAAAATAGACCCATCATCCTTCAAGTATAACGGTATGTACGGATAATAGGCAATACTCTTTACATTTGTAGGCCCAAGGCTGCACCGCTGAAGGGTTTTCATGACAATATAGCCTGTTCTCTTTACTCACCTCTGTCCTCACTTTTGTTCCCATGCCGGGCTATGCTCACTGGCCTCCAGTCTTCTGTTGTTTTTTCTTCTAGACGCCACTGCAGTCAATCAGTTAATTACATCAACGTTGCCTTCCTTAAAAGAATAAACCTACTATAACACTGTCTCCTATGTTTATATATAAAAAAAACTACAATGCTGTCCTCTGTACAAAACTGTAACTACCATAATGCTGGCCTCTATGTACAAGAATATAACTACTATAATACTGCCCTCTATGTACAAGAATATAACTACTATAATACTGTCTCTATGTACAAGAATATAACTACTATAATACTGCCCCTATGTACAAGGAAATAACAACTATAATACTGCCCCATGTACAAAAATATAACTACTATAATACTGCCCTCTATGTACAAGAATATAACTGCTATAATACTGTGTCTATGTACCAGAATATAACTACTATAATACTGCCTTTATGTACAAGAATAAAGCTCTATGTAAGAATAAACTGAATCTCTTATGTACAAGAATATAACAAACTATAATACTGCCTTTATGTACAAGAATATAACTACATAATGAACACTGCCCTCTATGTACAAGAATATAACTACTATAATACTGTCCTATAGTACAAGAATATAACTACTATAATACTGCCCCTATGTACAAGAATATAACTACTATAATACTGTCCCTTATGTACAAGAATATAACTACCATAATACTGCCCCCTACGTACAAGGATATAACTACTATAATACTGCCCCTATGTACAAGAAAATAACTACTATAATACTGCCCCCTATGGTACAAGATATAACTACTATAATACTGCTCCCATGTACAAAATAACTACTATAATACTGCCCTCTAGTACAAGAATATAACTGTTATAATATGTCTTTATGTACAAGAATTATAACTACTATAATACTGCCCCTGAACAAGAATATACGCTTAATACGCCCTTGCAAATGATAACTATATAATATTAACCCCCTGTACAATAGTAACTAGATCACTGCAAAATGAAACAAGGCACAGAGAGAAGCGCACCTCGTGCACATAAACTTTTGTATGAAGTTTAAAAGATTCTGGTATATTAGTCTCTCACCTGGACGAGTTGTGCAAGGTATATGGCACAACTCAAATAAGCGTTTGTAGAAAATGAACGATCCATGAGGATCAAAGCCGAGCAGCCAAACTCCAAGTCAGGTTGGTGAGCCCTCCACAGATTCTCGGTGGTCTCCGACAGCAATAGATAGTCACTGTGCTTTCACTCCTCACCATAGGCGAGCAGGAAAACTCAGTAAAAAACTTGGTGTAGCGCTCAGGCGATGGGTAGAATAAAATAAAATAAGGGATGAGACACTAGACATCTGGCCAATTAATATGTCTCTTTAATGGCCAAATTAAAAGCAGAAAAGCAAGACGCGTTTCTCGAGGATCTACCTCGCTTCATCATTGGCCAGATGTCTAGTGTCTCGTCCCTTATTTTATTTTATTTTATTCTACCCATCGCCTGAGCGCTACACCAAGTTTTTTACTGAGTTTTCCTGCTCGCCTTCGGTGAGGAGTGAGAGCACAGTGACTATCTATGTACAAGAATATAACTACTATAATATTGCCCCCTATGTACAAGAATATAACTACTATAATACTGACCCTATGTACAAGAATATAACTACTGTAATACTGTCCCTATATACGATGCTGTATTTTTCTTGTTTTATTGTTGTCATTTTATACATTTATGGCTCTGTTTATTAAACCCTGTAAACCCCTGTATTTTGTTATTTTCAGCTCTGAATAGCTGTGCGTCTGATCAGAATGGATGCTCCGTAAATGCCACCTGCATACCTAATGGTGGAACATACACTTGTCAATGCCTTCCTGGATATGTAGACACTAGTCCAAGTGTCCCAGGGATCACATGTATACCAGGTACGGCAGAGCAAGTTTTGGTGTATACTTCTATCGAACACGGCTACGACACGTTTTTTGGCTTAAAAAACTGCCGCAGCCCCGTTCATACATGTTACCCATAATGCTTGTGACTTGTAAAGATTAGATTACAAGAAACCGATATAATCTTCTAAATATCGGCCCCACAGGCAACCGGACCACTAGTCTGTACTGATGAGGAGCAACAACTCCGATACAGATGGGGGCCTCTAGCTTGACAAAGTCCTGTTTTTAGCCTCTGTAACACCTTGGCAATGTCCACGTATTATATATATATATATATATATATATAATATATATATATATATATATATATATGTGTGTGTGTTGCTGTCGTAATTTGCTCAGGACCTGATAACTCCTTCCCTGGTTATTTAACCCCTTAATGACAATGGTCATATGAGTACATCTTTTTGTCATTAACCCCTTAAGCCGAACGCCTGAAAAGTAGTTAGTGACCAGAACATTTTTTTAGTTTTTGCCTCCTTGCGTTTCAACAGTTGTAACTTTTTTATTTTTTCAATGACGCAGTTGTGTGAGGCCTCATTTTATTCAGGACGAGTTGTACTTTATGAGGCAATAGTTTAAGTTCACTTATAAATCATTGCAGAATATTTTTTCAAGTTTTTCTTTTTTTTTATGTTTTGGGGTTTTTTATATTTTTTTTAACAGCTCACATTTCACACTTAATAACTTGTTAGATTAATTCTACAGGTTATTACAGTCGTGTGGATACCTAATATGTGTAGGGTTTTTTGTATGTGTAATGTATGCACAATTATTTTTTATAAAATTTTTACTTTTATTTTATTATTTATTTTTTTTATTCTTTTTTTTTACACTTTTTATTTTACTTTTTACTTTTTTTTTTTAAATCCCATGAAGGGAGAACTGCTACTTCCCCCCCCCCCCCACACTTAGTAATGTATTAGCATATTCATGTACTGTATGCTAATACATTATAATCTGTGTCCGTCTGACACAGGCAGTGATCAGGGCAGCTCACAGTCTGTCCTGGTCAATGGCTTGTTACACAGTAGCCCTAGGGCTACTCTAGGTCCCCAGGGCTGACTGTGCAGCCGTTCCTCGGTCTCTGTCGGGTCACTGAAAGTCCCGATCACCTGACAGAGCAGGGAAACCTTTTGATTGCGCTGCGGGGGCGATTCGCGGCAATCAAAGGGTTAAAGCACCGGGTAGCGGAGGTGCTTTATATCACAGAGCACAGCTTCTCTCCTTCTGTTAGATAGGGTGGCGTATTCTACCTGATACATTTCAGGTAATATGTTATTCCCATTTTCTCACACTAGTGACTGGTGCAGAACTGTGACAACCTCATATTTCCTTCTTATTAGTATTATTAACACCGTTGGAATCAGTGTTTTTTATTTCACATTGGTCTGTATTTTGTGTCCCCTGTGTACAGATGTGAACGAGTGTGCCACAGCAAGCGCAAACACGTGCTCGCCGCTGGCCCCCTGCCCCAACACGGTGGGGAGTTATCACTGCCAGTGCATACCCGGGACTATAGATCAAACCCCTCCCACCCCTGGGCGCAACTGTGTGGGTAAGTGCAGACTGAGGACTCCTTTAAAAGTTTTTCATGCTCCAGTACAAATTATATATTACTTCAGCGTTGGACTTGGGCCCTCCAGTGGAGTTGATTCTTGAGGCCCGCTAGTGAAGATGATTCTTGGCGCCCACCAGTGAAGTTGATTCTTGGGTCCCACCAGTGGAGGTGACTCTTGGGCCCACTATTGAAGATGATTCTTAGGGCCCACCATTGGAGATGATTCTTGGGGCCCACCAGTGAAGTTGATTCTTGGGTCCCACCAGTGGAGGTGATTCTTGGGCCCACTATTGAAGATGATACTTAGGACCCACCAGTGGAGATGATTCTTGGGCCCACTAGTGAAGCTGATTCTTAAGGGCCCACCAGTGGAGTGATTCTGGGTCACATGGAGTGATTCTGGGCCCACTAGTGAAGATGATTCTTAGGGCCCACCAGTGGAGATGATTCTTGGGGTCACCAGTGAAGTTAATTCATAGGGCTCACCAGTGGAGTTGATTTGTGGGGCCCACCAGTGGAGATGATAATTAGGGCCCACCAGTGGAGATGATTCTTGGGCCCACTAGTGAAGATGATTCTTTGGGCCCACTAGTGAAGATGATTCTTAGGGCCCACCAGTGGAGATGATTCTTGGGGTCACCAGTGAAGTTAATTCATAGGGCTCACCAGTGGAGTTGATTCTTGGGGCACACCAGTGGGGTTGATCGTTGGGGCCAACCAGTGAAGTTGATTCCTGGCGCCCACCAGTGGAGTTGATTCTTGGCACCCACCAGTGGAGTTGATTAGCGGCCCACCAATGATATTGATACTTGGAGCCCTTCAGTGGAGTTGATTCTTGGGCCCATCAGTGGAGGTGATTCCTGGGACCCACCAGTGGAATTGATTCTTGGGGCCACCAGTGGAGTTGATTCTTGGGGCCCACTCTACAGCTACTGTACATGGCTCTTGCACTCTGCCTCTTGCTTGGTGTCTCTCTTTCTCCCCCTTTCACCCCAAAAACAGCAGCTTCCGGTCTGACATGTCCAGGAGCCCAATGTTGGTTTCCTTTACTCCCCTGTTTGCCCATCTAAGCTTGCTTGTATTTGCTTCCAAATTCTTTTTTGTGATGAGGCTGAGCAATGGTAGCCAAAAGCTTTGTAGGTGGATTTATCCTTTAATTACCAGTTGTTAGAGTGAAGTTCCACTTCTAAAGTGTAAATAACTTGTACTGGTTTTTAAATGTGTAACCAACAATGAAAAATTACTTCCCAGGGCTCCGTTACAGAAGCAGAACTGCACTTTAAAGGGGTGTTCTCACCATGCTGTTTCACAGAGCCAATCTTGTATGTATATCTTGACAGTTTTTAGCTCCTGTTGATGATTATTTTTTATTGTTTTTGTGCAGATATAGATGAGTGTGCCTCAGCAAGCAATACCACATGCTCACAGCTGGCGTCCTGTACCAACACCGCTGGGAGTTATCTATGTCAGTGCTATCCAGGAATACAGGATTTTACGCCCTCCAACCCTGGACTGGACTGTTTAGGTGAGTGCAGTTTGTCATTTCTGTATTGTCTACAGCTTCTCTCTTAAAACTAAGATCAGAATTTTAGAACAGATTAGAAAAAGCTAATTACTGTGTAAATCCTGCATTTATCCAAAATTGCACTTACTCAAGCCTATTAGACATTGTCATTCAACAAGTGGTCTTTGATCTTTAATCTGCACCTCCTCCCATATATATATATATATATATATATTTTTTTTTAAGCCATTAATATTTCACACTTAAAAACTTGTTAGATTAATTAATTAGTTAGTTTGTTTTAAAAAAAAATGAAAAAAAAATTTCTGCTGTAATTTATGAAGTGATCTTAAACTATTCCCCCAAAAAGTAAAACTTGTCCAGAATAAAACAAGGCCTCATACAACCTATTCATTAAAAAAAAATAAAAAAGCTACGAATCAGAGCCCACAGCTCCTTTCATTTAATATAGTGCTCTGGAAAAATGAGAGGGTCGCTCTGATTGTTTGCTATGAGCTCTGGTTGGTTGCTATGGGCAACAAAGTGAGTTTTAGACCTAGACAGATTTCATACATGTGGCCCTTTTTGTTCGTCTTTGAGGATGAACAAGCCATTCTGCTCTTGGGCGCCATTTTATTTCTTTTTTTGCCTACAAAATGGTGGCCATTGTGAGCAAAAGATATACCAGGCCTCATGGAGAAAAGGTGTTGCCCATAGCAACTAATCAAATCACTGCTTTCTTTTTCTAAGCTGGTCTGAGTAAACGAATGCTGGTTTCTTATTGGTTCTTGAGGAAGCTCCTCCCCTTCTTTATCTAGTTCATTACACAGGCTCCAAAATGGAGGCTTCCAATGGTTTTCTGTCCCTGCGAAATCCCTTCAAAACATGTTCACGACAAAACGGACTCTAATCATCTCTCATAAAAGCCATGCATTTCCAAAGTGGGTTCAGTTGGTAGGCATTATTATTTTGAAGAGGTGCGGCATGTGTTTACAAATCCACATCCGCCAATGCCCGCATTAGTTTTTCTGGAAAACTGATGCACCGGCAAACTTGAATGGCCATTACATATCTTCCAACCTTTAAGATGGTCAAATAGGGACACCATGGTCAACATGTATGAACCTGCTGCCGACTCGCCACTTCTACCGCAGTTTTTAATAATGTACAATCCGACAGTCATCATCGAAGTGCTTCAGAGAATTTATAAATTTGTCCCATTGTTATGAGTTGTCCTGCGGCCGACATGCTGGGCCATGGGTGTACTCATACCCCCTCTGCCTATGCGCTGCAGGGGACGAGGAGCGCCACGTTCTGCATGTCCGGTTGCTGGGGCGACTCGCACTGCCGGTGCATACTTACCTGGCCACACTCTACCTTTCCCCCCTCGTTCCTGCCGGCCTTGGCGCGCGTCCCTGCTTCCTAGGGTGTGCGCGCCTGCTCTCTTAGATTTAAAGGGTCAGTGCTCCGGTAATTGGTTATTGCCGGGCACTAACCCTATATATCCAGGACACGTCCGCCACTTCCCCGCCGGGTCTATAGTGTCACCTGCTTACAGAGAAAGCGGTCCAGAGAGTCCTGTTGCCATACTGTATACTTTGTTCCTTTGACCATGAACCTTTTCCACCTGTCCTGACCCTCCTTTCTGTCCCCGATTACGAGTCTGCCTAACGATTTTCTACCTCGCCACACCTCGGCCGCCACTGCAGGCAAGTAGTGTCAGGGGTAGCGACATGGGGGTTCGCTTGCCGCAACAAGTCCAACCTGCTTTGTAGCGGGCTCTGGTGAAAACCAGTGGCCTCTTAGACTCCCTGGTGCTGCTTACACCATCATCGGCAGTGGTACAGCGGATCCACTACTCCAGTCATTACACCCGTTGTACGCCAAGAGTATTCTCAACCGTGCCAATGTGAAACTGGTATGGATTTGTACGACAGTTTTGCTCAAAGCTTTGGCGCATTGTACAACTCTGACACACCACGTCCTCACATCTTCAAACGTGTCATGTATGGCGCAGAATGCACCAAGTTTTGGGGTACAAGGGTTACATCTATAGAACACGGCAGTTCGTTTGGCTCAAAGCACACCCAAAAAATGGCGCAATCCTGTTCATACATGTCGCCCCTAGAGTTTACCATGTCAAGATCCAATTTTGAAAGCATAGTGATGTAGATACTACAATTGAGAAGGCAGGGAAAGTAATAATTCATCCCTGTCTTCTCTCTGGAGCGCCTGGCTGCTGTTGATAGCCGGCTTCCCGCTCCTGTAGCTACACAATTGTACAGCTGTGTATATGTGACTACCTGCACATTGTTTAGGTGTCAGCTAAAGATCTGTAATCAGAGTTAATAGGGCCCTATAGCAAAATGAGATGGGCCCCGTCACCTAAAATTAAAATAACAGCCCTAGCAGCAATAATTAAAGGTAAAATAATGCTGCCATATATCTGGAAAGCCACATAGCAGCGCTACATGGCAGAAAGCCACAAACTTGTTGCTCCCTATAAAAAAGGTATAGTGTTCTTGAACTTTAGTCGGCTCTCTCAACCTCTGGGCCCCACAGCAGCTGCTATGCTAGGAATATAGATACACCCATGATCAAGGATAAGCTTATGGCGTATTGTTATAATAGAAGTAGTCGCAATGACCCTCCTACCCTCGGCCTTGTTCTGAACTCATTGCTATCCTTACAATAAAAGACTTTTATCCTGTGAAGCTGAGTCAATATTTTCTCTTGTGCGGAGAGTCTATTAGCACCAAGACTGTGACAAAGATTCCCACAATATGTCCTGGACAAACCCCCATATAATGGTAACATAATAGACGCACTAATACAACAGACAGAAGGGTTGTTCCACTGCTCATGCATTTCATATAATACAAGTGACCATTACCCCATAACATGTAAATATTATCTAATATAATATTGTGTCTATATTATGGGAAAGCTTAGTGACAACCAATATGTCCACTATTACATTAGTTACCCACAATCCTGAGATTCTACAATAACCAGACTGGGAGACCTATGGGAGTAGCAGTCACCGGTGAATATACATCCTTGCTGGTGAAGAGGGCAAAAACACCATTGCAGACAGTACCCACAAAGGTAGCCACTCAGCGTTCCCAGGCTACTGTAGTCTATGACTCTATGGAAGCTGAGGCGGAGCCACTAACCCAGCTTTCCCAAGAACTGATAAATAGGCATGAAGAAATGTGACCACCTCCCCCTATCATGATGCTTTATATCCGGCACAGCCTGACTTGTTATTCCACTCTATATGACTGTCACATAAAGTGTTTGAGAGATCTGGTTGTATGTGATAGACGGTAATGTCACCGGTGTCATTTATCGTACAGATCCTGTCAGCTGCTATAGCGATGCAACATTCTGCTATGCTACAACTACCTGCGACGTCGACTCCAACACCAAGATATGTGCGAGTAAGTATCCACATCTTGTGCTTGTTCTTCATATGCCACTGAAATGTATGGATGCAGCAGAGCTGGATGTAGTGGTATAAGAGGTAGTGGTGCTGAGTTTGTTATTTGGCACACAATGTGTTATCTACTGTATATATGCTGCAGGTCAACCTGCTCTATTGCATTTACTCTGCTGGTTATAACTAAACACAGAAGATACGGATCAACAACGTCAGCTCTGCTACATCTACATTCTATCTTTAGTTTACTATTTATTCCCAGAGCAAACCGATTGGTCTGATTATACTGTAATTTTCAAAAGTATAAATGAGATGTAGCAGAACTGAGTTTGCCATTCGGTGTCAAACATGTTGGTTTAATAGGAAGCTATCTTTCCATCTATATCTATCCATCTATCTATATCTATCCTATATCTATCTCATATCTATTAATGGACACATATCTATCTATATATCTATCCATCTATACATATCTATCTATCTAATCTATCTATCTCATATCTATCTATCTATCTATATCTATCTATCTATCTATCTATATCTATCTATCTCATATCTATTTATGGATACATATCTATCTATATATCTATCCATCTATACATATCTATCTATCTAATCTATCTATCTCATTTCTATCTATATCTAACTATATCTATCTATCTATCTATCTATATCTATCTATCTCAAATCCATCTATCTAATCTATCTATCTATCTATCTATCTATCTATCTATCTATCTATCTATCTATCTCATATCTATCTATTTAGCTATCTATCTATCTCGTATCTTTCCATCTATCCCATATCTATCTATTTATCGATACATATCTATCTATCTCATATCTATCTATCTATCTCATATCTATCGATCTCATATCTATCTATTTATCAATACATACCTATCTATATATATATTTATCCATCTATATCTTTCTATACATATTTATCTATCTATGTTTATCAATCTATCAATACATATGTATCTACCCATCTATACATATCTATTTATCTATCTATTTATACATATCTATCCATCTATATCTATCTTTCTATTTATTTTATCCATATCTATATATCTCATATCTGTGTATCGATACATAGCTATCTATTTATTTATTCATCTATATATATCTATACATATATATTGATCAATCTATCAATACATGTGTATCTAAACATCTCTATCTATCTATTTACCTATTTATCCATCTATATCTATTTATTTTATCCATATCTATCTATCTATTTATTTATCCATCTATATCTATTTATTTTATCCATGTCTATCTATCTATCTATATCTATTTATCTAATATGATTAAGGGGTGAAGGGCTGTGGCCCCATTGATCAAATTTATCTGCAGGGAAACCTAGTAGTCAGTGTTTAGTTTCAGAGAAATTAAGTATTACACAGTGTATATTCAAATCAATGGGTGGTCGGTGAATCACAGGACAGGGCAGGCCTCCCAGAGCCATTGTAACCATTCTTGCAAAAAAAAGAGGGTCTTGAACAAGAGACTATACCTTTATTGAGGCAAAATGTAGTAGTAGGGTGTATAAAAAATTGTTTTTTCGAATCCAGAGAACTTCTTTAAGTGTCACTTCATCATGACCTGTAATAGGTAACCTTCTATGATCTTCCTCTTTTCACAGGTACGCAGTCATTCCCATCTAGTATCCTACTGAAAAGCTTCACGTTCACCACAGACCTATATAATCAGTCCAGTGATGCCTTCAGAAACCTCTCCAGCATCTTCACAGGCAGCGTAAGTAAATAATCTGTGGCCTCCGCAACGAACGTGAACCTTAAACTTCATGCATTCCCTGTAATGAGATGGAGTTCTTTGAATGACACTTATCCACATGGCCATTCAGGGCACATGGGGGTAAGTGAGACCCTCTTATAGCAGTTGGAAGAAAGACGTTGTTGTATAGAGTTCCCTTGATGTGGTGGAGCACTGTCACCCCCCCTTTGATTTTGAGGGAGATGACCCTTTATTGTTCTGCTCCACTCATTTTGGGGGTGTAGTGTAGGTTCTTTTTCTCTATGTTGCAGGTATCTGTCAAGGTATTGAGAAAAAGGTACCTTAACAAATACCACAACTTAGCCCGTAGACATTAATAGAACAAATATAGTCCTATTTGTACTACGTTTGCTCTATTTGCATGGTAGATCACGATTTTGTGTCCCGCACAGATAGAGTGTACCATTGGCAAAGAAAGCAAATGTAATCCAAATAGGATTATGTTTGTTCTATATAAGGGGTGTTCCCACCATGGACTCTAATGGTTGATCACTAGGATAAGCTATTATAGACTGATAGGTATAGGACCCACCTCTGGAACCCACACCCCTCTCTGTAGAGAGGTCAGCTAAGAATAAAGAGACGGTCATAATTGCACAGAACTCACCATTCACTTCTGTGGGAGGAGTACAGGCGAACTCACCACTCACCTGTACTGGGAACTCGCATAGAACACAATGGAGAGCTGTGCACAAGCGTGACTGGTTCTTCATTTTCAGCCAACACTTTTAAGGGCCCTTTCCTACTTCTGGGACCTGCACCTGTCAGACTTTAATGGTAAGTGCTATCAATATCCCATCAAAGTCAAAGGAGGGAATACCCCTTAAATAGAACAAATGTAATCCTATTTGGGCTATGTTTTCGCTATTTGCCGGTGGTATATGCTTTATGTGCGGGACACAAAATTGCAGTCTACCACGGGGTCATGTCCTGCACAAAAAGCATATACCGCCAGCAAACATAGTTCAAATAAGACTGTTTGTTCCATTAATGTCTATAGGCTGGCTGTGGTTACGATGTGGTATCTACTGGGGTAATTTTTTCCCGATTCCCCAATGGATACATCCTGTTATAAAAATCCTTGATTCCTGTAATAAAGTTAGTTCTGATCTCGGAACAAAGCTCCTTGTGCATCAAGTTGTCTTTATTCAATGATTTGGGGAGATTGTGAAGCTATGAAGAGAATTCTGCAACACCTGCAATGTAGAGAAACACAAGGGGAGACATGTATGGATCGAACGCATCAAAGTTCATTTTCTCATCTTTTTTTCAGTGTATAATGCGCCTGAATGTATGAAATAGTTTTTTGTGCTCTGATAAATGGTGTCTAATGTTCATCGCACCTCACCTGTGTGTTTGACGCATTACGAAACTTAGGCGCATTAGTAATGCCCCAAACATGTATAAAGGCTATAGACAGGCTGGAAAAAGAAGAATAGCATGTCAGTGACTAGAGACTATGCAATACCTGTGCTGTGCTGGCTCTTGCCATATGCAGAATAAAGGGTGAGAGAGGCAAAAGTAAATTTCAAATTTAATGTAGTAAAAATTTAAAAATCTGAACAACATCAGTGGGTTATTTAATGTAAAATTAGTTTTAGATTCTATCAATTTTAAATACATTTTATAGGAGATATTTTTATATTTTTGAGATATTATATATTTTTATATTAATTTTATATGATCACATTTTTTATTAAATTTAAATTATTACATTTTATACAGTTTGATACATTTTATTATTGTACTGGTGTCAGTTGAGAAATATTGGACATTTTTTTCCCTAACAGCAAATCTAGCTCCGACTCCTCTGGCTCAGGCAGAGCACTTTGAGATAGGTCTGCCTGTCCGAGCAGTCATGCGCCTAGTTTTGCCGAGCCACATTCATATATGTGTCTAATATTACGAGTGGGGTGTGATGCCTCCATAACACCCCCAGAACACCTCTCGTATTAGGCGCAATAGAAAGTGTTGAGTCTTATGAACAATGCGCCTAACACATTCATTAGGCGCATTAGACATCGTAGACTGATCACTTAGGCGCATTTTACACCAGAAAAAGGGTGAAAAACCCGATCATAAATATGGTTGGGGTCCACATCAGTGGTCCTACTCAACTCCATGTTTGTCCATTTGTCGAAAAGGCCATGAAGGGAGTAGATGAGATGCTTTCCCTGGCTTCCTTCTTGTAAAGAAAGCATTTTCAGTAGAGTGAGTTCTCATCAAAAGGGTCCAAGTAGGCAAAACTACAATCTCCTATTGGGAGTGTGGACAGTCTAGTGCCCACTAGAAGAGGGTCTGATATAGCTGCAGGACACTATTTTCCCGTACAGAGCAATACTGTAGAAACTTTTCCTTTTTGCTTATATCCATGGCCAATGTTCTTCTGGCGACTAATGTTGTGTCTCCTTTGCAGCTTACGAGTTACATGAAGACGGCCTTAAATGTGAGCAGCTTCCAGATCATTATGGTGGGCTTCAGGCCGGGCAGCGTGAATGCCTACTTCATGTCCATCCTAAATTCGTCTTCGCTAATTAGTCCATCAGCAGTGGAAGCAGCTCTGAAAAGTGGTGCCCAAACGTATCTGTCTACAAACATCACAGTCACTCTGAATCCATGTAAGTAGTGGTGGGGATTTATAGCAGCACAATTAAATAGAAATGTTATAACTTATAAATGCTATGAGAACATGACCTTGATCTATATCATCATGGAAGGATTTTTCAGAGGTGGTAGCATTCAATCTCCATCTTTGGTCATTGGTCACCATTTAAAGGGGTTTTTACCACAAATCCCTTTGTTGTGTGCTCGGCTGTATTCAGAGCTCACATAGACGTGAATGGAGGAGAGCTGCGCAAGCGCTGCCCTCTTCCCGTTCACTGAGTCCTCAGACAGGAATTTTGGAAAGAGGAAAAACCCCATTAAGGTGAAAATTATTGTTATATATAGTTGGAGATGAGTGGAAATCAGGCACCACTTAACTCTAAGTGAAAATATAGGCTCATACATTGCTTCCATCTAAATTTCCTCAGGCATAAACTATAAAGCGGTCAGCAGACAGAAACACTATAGATATTAGATCAGTTCGTATTCAGATCTTGACATCAGTGCCACCTGCTGTAGGATAGCAATAAAAACAGCCTATATTCAGAAGCAGAAACAAGAACATGATCTCAGATTAGAACACCCAACTGCATAAAAAACAGTTTATAAGGATACGGTCTAATGCACGGCTTCTCCTGAGATGGGCCCTCACAAACGTAACCCAGCCCATACGAGCCTGAAGACCCTGCAAGGGTCAGGGATTGGTAGTTCCTCTTCAATGAAACTTCTCCTGGGCTACCACCCTAGCAGTGTCGGACTGGGGTGCTTAGGGCCCACAGGTGGAGTTGACTCTAGAGGCCCAACCAGTTGAGCTGTTTCTGGGCCCACCGGTGTGGTTTATTTTAGAAGCCCACCCTACAGCTACTGTAAATGACCGTACATGCCTCCTATACTCTGTCTCTTGCCTCTCTTTCTCTGCTTTTCTGCCTCTCCCAAGCATATATATGCAGTTTAAAAGAAACTCCAGGTCTGCCATGCTCAGGGACCCACCGGGGGTTTCTCCTGTTCTCCTGTGGGCCAGTCACCCTAGTGCTCATCAAGGAGCCATAAGTGGAGGTTGCCTTAGAAGGTGGGGTCGAGAAAAAAGTCTCTAGATACAACTAGGTTTCTACAGTGTCTCCTGAGCCTATATTGTTAGATTTGATGCCCTTTATGTCCATTTTGTCCCCATTTAAGTTAATAAATATTGTTGTTGTTGAATTTTTATTTGTTCGATTCATGGCCTGGACGACCCAAACCTGGATATGTTCACACGGCTTATCTTGGAGCGCATTTTACCACATATTGCACGTTATACGCAGTGAAATGCGCGCTGCAATTACAGTAATCCATAGCTCTCATACAATCGTATTGTAAGCGCAGGGGGGGAGAATTGACATGTCAATTGTTTGCGGCGCGAACAATGCATGTCAATGAGGCCGGGGGCTGCAGGCCCCCCTGTGCTTCAGGAATACACGCTGATGAGCGCGTGTTTCCAAAAGCACTCGCGTATTGTGGCACGTACTATACCGTGTGAACATACCCTAAAACTTGCCCTAATTCTGACCATAACTGTAACCCTAGCCCTAAGGGTATGTTCATACGGCATCTTTGAGGCTTATAGCAGCGCGTAGTGTGCGCGCCGCTATATGCTGGGTGTTTTTGAAGTACACACTGGCCTGTGCATACTTCTAAAATGCTCTGTGCCAGCTCCCGTATACGTGTCACTTACGGGAGGTAATAATAGCTCTCAATGAGAGATATGAATTACCGTATTTGTGGGCTGTACTTTGGGTGCATTGCAGTGCATTGTGAACATAAAAACACTACATAGGCCATACTTACAGCTCAATGGCTGGACTAGACTGAACCCAGTAGCAGGCAACACAAGCCCCTGTGCTACTTGGGAAAGATAAACAGGTGCAGCTAATTGCTAATTTTTCCCCTAGTGGTAGGGTGTGTGAGCTGCTGCTCAGCAATAAGCTGCACCTGTTTATTTTTCCCAAGTAACATAGGGGCCAGTGTTGCCTGCTACTGGGTTCAGTCTAGTCCAGCCATTGAGCTGTATTTATGGCCTATGTAGTGTTTTTGATTAAATAATGTGGCATTTTTTTCTGTAAATTGGCAGTGTGAACATACCCTAAATTGGATTATGTGGTGGCTTGTTATAGGTTTTAATAGTAATTTCTATGTAGGCAGTCTGATATATAAAAGCCATTTATTACAGGGTTGGATTGAACTTCCTTAATATCCAAACTGATTTATACATGTGTGAGAACAGGGACATAACTAGAATTCATAGGGCCCCATAGCAAAATAAGATGGGGCTCCATCACCTAACGATAATACACTAAAACTGCTGCATAAGTAGAGATAAACAAAGTTATAAATCATACCCCCATATATCAAGAAACCCAGCTAGTAGAGCGGGAGAGCAGAAAGCCACCCACGACTCGTTCCCTACAAAAAGGAACAATGTGCGTGTCGCGGAGTGGGCCCAGGCAACTTCTGGGCCCCATAGCAGTCTCTATGGCTGCTATGGCTTTAGTTACACCCTTGTGTGAGGACCAGTTTAAATAATTTTTGAAAGTCCACTTTAAAGTAGTCTGTGCACATGCAGGTTTTAGTAGGATATTTGGTGACTGGTTCTAAAGTCCGCTCTAAATTAGGTTTTCTCCTGCAAGACCTTTAGGGCCTTAGAATATTAGGGATGCATTATTGTGTCAGAGCTGGGCGCCTCCCCCCCCCCTACCCCCAGAGACCCTCTGGTACTCAGGTGGGAGAGTCCAACCCAGATTTATTCACAATGTTATGCTTCGGATTCAGATCAGAGTCAAATTTGACTGAAATTAAGTACTACGGCTCAAACTGATTTTGTCAAAAGTCTATCCCCTTATGTGGGGTTAGTTTTTTTTACTGGGTTTGCATGGGTTAACATACCCGTTCCCATGGTGCCATTGCTCTGACATCACTTCTAACATCACTTCCAGCTCCACATCACGTAGGTAACCCTAAGGGTATGTTCACATGGCTTACTTTTGGGGCGTCCAGTACGCCCCGCAATTAAGCTGGGTGTTCGGAAGTCGCGATGATACGCCGGCCCCATAGACATGCATTACTCACGGCGCGAAAGTAAGGAGGCGTAATCCATAGTTCTCTATGAGAACTGTGGTTTACCGTAATGATTGGGGTGCATTTTGCTTGTATTAGAGCGCAGTATGCTCCAAATATGTGGCGAAATGTGCCCCAAAATAAGCCATGTGAACATAGCCTAATGTGGCGCAGGACTGGAAGTGACTTAAAGAGAACCTGTCACATAGTTTATGCCCCCCTAGCTGAGGACAGCACAAGCTAGAGTCAGACCTGTTGTTTCCAGCGCTGTGCTCCTTATTCTGTAAGATGCAGCAGTTCTAGAGCATTTGATGCTCAAATCTTATTCATGAGCAGGTGTTAGCCCCACCCACCAAAGACCAGCCCCACCCATCTGGCAGTTATTCACGTTTCTACCTATTCAAAGTAATAGGTTTATCAGTTGAGGTGGGCAGGGCTAGCCTCAGGTGGGCGGGGTTTGAATAAAACTGACTGACTTTTCTGGCTGAAAACAGCAGATTTGAGTATTAAATGCTCAAAACTCCAGCATCTTACAGAATAAGGGACACAGTGCTGGAAACAGCAGGTCTGACACTGGCTTGTGCTGTCCTCAGCAAGGGGGGCACAACCTATGTGACAGGTTTCCTTTAACACAGGTGAGGTTGACGCGATAGTGGTAAGAAACCGGAAGCGCTGTGGAACTGATAAGTTTACACATTCCAACCCCACTTTAGGATTAGGGTTAGAGTTGGTCATTTTGCAAATATTGCCCACATCAAAGTGCTTAAATTTGGGTCCCAGCTGACTTTGATCAGAACCCACAGGACAACACTATTAATAAATGACTTTTATATCAAATTCTTACACATCAAGTACTATAATAACTATAGCAATCCCCAATGTTGCAGTGTAATATAACAATATTAACGCACCTTTATCTTCGTTGCAGCTGTAACCACACCGCCAACCACAAGCCCAACAACAAGTGAAGACACCAGCTGGAGGACAGCAACCATCATCATCGCCGTCCTGCTGGGAGTCCTGTTATTAGTAATTGTCATCTTGTCCGCCGTGTGGATATACACCAAGAACAGAGCCGGAAGATACTCGCCCTATAGTGAGAACATTATGCCTTCTTCCTACAAACACCTATAGGGAACACGAAGCTTTATGGCCTAATGTATCTGCCTATATCGCCTACTGTATCTGTATTTATTCCACAATGATATATAGTAACATTCCGACAGTTGCCGAATTAAAGGAATTTATTATATATTAAATGTATTAGCCGTTGGCTATGTAATACATGAAATCTGATAAGATATATGGGATATATCTACCATTTTTATTATATATTTTAAAAGTTCTTGAAAACCAAGCCGAAGACAAAAAATCCATTCTAGTGATATATTTTGCTGTACGTTTACACATATTTGTGACTTTATCAGTGCCCTGATAAGCACCTTCTCTATCAGAATGTCTTCCTTCATCCTCTTATTCCCCCACCCCAATTGCTTTATATGTTTTACTCCCAAAATTCTTAAAAAATTCTTGTACTTTTTCTCAATGTCTCTATGTAGACAAGTGTGTGACCACTTCTATACACGTATCTGTATGTACTTGAATGGTAGTCACCCAGACAGGAAGTCAGCCAACACGTCTGCAGAAAACACTATAGAAATACATGCAGATCCTTCCACTGTCTCCGTAAAATAATGTACCAATGACTACCAGGCCTTAAGCAGCCAGTAATCGCATGATCAGTGCCAAATGAAGTGATCAATACAAATCCTCGTACTGTTGCCAAGGAGCCTTATACATGAACAAATGTTGCTCGTATATGTTTACATGATAATAGTGTAATATAGAAATAAAAAGAAATATAGTAATATAAAATATGCAATAATTGCATATATCTATTAAGAGCTATGGAAGGTGGACGCTGTCATTGGGAATTCTTCTATAGGGTTAGCCCCAAAAATGATAGCCCATAACTCCCATTGGTTGACATGTCCAGACAATTCTCCGTAGTTGGCCGGGAACAACACTGGGATTGTCTGGGTGGGATTTTTTCTTGTTGGGGGACCATCCTTTGAATGTAATCATGTATCGTATGGGCCATATATGGTGTGTGTATATGTATGTCTATAATGCTATAAAGCCATATTTATATTGAATAGTGCATAAAGAGTTACTATGATGTATACCTAATTTTATATATTATGAATCTATTTAAGCTGAGGACAATAAACAGATTATTTTATTAACATTTGGTGTAGGCTGATTTATCTATTAGTAATCAGAATCTGGAGACAACCAACCCCACTAGGGGGGACTCAGGAGCTTACTGAAGACAGATTTATTATTGAGATCAACGCATCTGATTGAGTTCCCCTTAAAGGGGTTGTCTCGCTACATTGATTCCTCTTACCTCAGTTCTGTTTTCTTGGTTTCATTTTGATTTCAGGGGCGTGTTTACTGGCTTCCACTAGGCTGCAATAGAAGCCAGGTCTGTAGCTATAGCGACCAGTGCTGGCAGCCTATCAGGAGAGATCAAACAGGTCTGTAGCTATAGCAACCAGCGCTTGCAGCTTATCATAAGAGATCGAACAGGTCCGTAGTTATAGCAACCAGTGCTGGCAGCCTATCAGGAGAGATCGAACAGGTCTGTAGCTATAGTAACCAGTGCTGGCAGCCTATCATGAGAGATTGGACAGGTCTGTAGCTATAGAGACCTGAGGGGTATGATTGCAGCCCATTGGGGTTCAGGAAAAATTTAAA
>JAODAL010028979.1:0-52422 GCA_025379985.1 Phyllomedusa bahiana | reverse complement strand
CTAGCACAATCCTGCCCGCCTCTCCCCCTGCCGACCACCTCTGATGTTACTGCTGTGGCCCCTTAAGGTCAAGATAGCAGGCCAGTTTGTGTTACCGTTATTACCGAAAGAGTTTGGCAGGCTCAGAAGAAAAGGGAGCTTTTAAAGAGGGGAGGTACTGTCAGGTTTATGCCGTAGTACCTGTTCCAGACTGTGATTATGCACATGTCCCTGTTGCGGCCCCTGACCCCTTCTCAGTGTGTACTCACCTGTCCTCGCTCCTGCTCAGTCTTCGCCTGCTGCCGGCGTCCTATGCGCGCTAGGGCGTGCATGCACTGGTTCTATGGGGTTTATAGGGACAGTACATAATGACCTGTACAATGACCACCACCACTTGGGACTTAAGGAACTTCACACCTGGGTTCCTGATCAGTTTGTTAATGTTTGGTGATTCTCCTACATTTATCCTGAGCTCTGGTTACTGTTATGTTACCTTTGTTTACTGACGTCCTGGGTCCGGTTACATGCACTGCTGTTACCTGCTACTACACCAGTCTGCTACCTGTCTGAGATTCGTCACCTCTGCATGTTCCTGCAGTCACCATGAGCAGCCATTGCGATGGTCTCTGGTGAATACTATGGGCTTCTTAGACTCCGCTCTCTGGCGTGGTCTGCACTATCTCTTGTGGTGACCCAGAGGATCCACATGCCTGGCTCCTCTTACAGCCCCCTTTTCCTTTGATTCTTCCAGACCTATTTGCACCTATCAGAGCCCAGTCTATTAACTTTCATCTCATAGCTCCAAATCACCCATTTCCAATCTTCTACTGTCCACTTTTTGTACTATTTTTCAAGCTCAACTCAACACTTCTTCATATTAAAGTCAAGGCTTCTTCACCTTTTTACCACCCACAATTTCAGACTAGTGTAATGTGTGTCACACGGTGCTTGCATGGACATCTGTGATCTCATTATTACAAAGCATACCTCCACTGCAGTGTGTGTCACGCCAGAACTGATAGACCTTGTGATGAGTCAACTTGTTGACTCCAAGATTTTGACTTGGCATCCACCTCTTGGCTTTTGAATGGTTGGACAGACTTCATTTGTATTCTTCCACTCAGATGATGCAGTTTGGCAATTTTATTCAAGTGACCACTATTGATGAGCTGGATGATGCTGTTCTTCTTCATGGCTGCTCCTTGATTCAAACCAGTGACCTTTCACTTGGGAATCAGTCTAATAACCCACTGAGCTATTAGGGAATGTGAGAACAGGTTCTAATTTGCAATATACAAGAAGAAAAAGATTGTTTCCCAACCAGGAGCAAAGCAATAGAGTTATATGACAAAAATCTGCATAACTAAGCATATGCTACATAATTTCAAGTCAAATTTACATTTCAGATAGCCAAGATGATTGTCTATAAAATAATGATAGTCTCACATTCAAAACTGTAGTGGATGGTGAGATATGGAGCCTGAAAGTCAAAGCTTGAAACACTGTCATCCTTTTGCTTGTCAGTTCTGCTCTTCTGGAGACTAGCTATAAGAGATCGGATGGGTTTCAAGATGT
Source organism: Phyllomedusa bahiana (assembly GCA_025379985.1). Lineage (NCBI taxonomy): Eukaryota > Metazoa > Chordata > Amphibia > Anura > Hylidae > Phyllomedusa > Phyllomedusa bahiana. Next base: position 50,868 of record JAODAL010028979.1, on the reverse strand, counting down.
GAAGAAGTAATCTGGGGGATCTCTTCTTGGCCTATTGGTTAAAATCAAGTATAGTATTTATTCTTATTAGTGATTAGTGTTGATCAAACTGTTTTAGAAAAGTTAAGTGCTAGTAGAACTACTTGAATTTTTAGAATTTAAACCGAACCAAAAATTTTACTTTTCGTTCGAGTAAAGTTCTAGTTAGACACACCATTTTCAGTTTCATTTTCAGCGGCTTTCTGCACTTTTGTCGGCCATCCAATCACCTTTCTGCACTTTTGTCAGCCATCCAATCAGTGCAGATCACAGAGAAGTAGGGCTCTCACCGAGGAGTAGGTGTAGGGCTCTCATTGGCTGCTAAAATCACATGACCATGTTATATAAATTTCACTGTGTTGCCTTGTGAACACAATTTTCAGTTCACTCTCTGTCAATAGTTAGGGAGTTTGGTATTGCTGGCTGCATTTTTCCCACACCCAGAAGCTGTTATTTGGCGACATTTGCAGGCTCACATAATGCCTAACTCTCATATACATGGATATATATTATACAGAGTGCTTGGATTTGCTAAATCATACTCAGTGCCCAAAAGTTCCGTTTTGCACTTTTGGGTGTTCAGTAATTGTATAACACACTGTCTCCAAATCTCCTATGTGTCAAATGGGCTTTTGGCCCCCTCAAGTAGCAGGGCCCCGGAGCAGCTGCTACTGCTGCACTTCCAATAGTTACGCCCCTGCTTGCAAGCTGTCCTCATCTTTTCAGTTAGCCATTGAAAGGAATGAAGTATTTTAGCCTCTCAATTTTTTTCTGTCACTCTCAAATTTTCTTCACTAAGTTGTTCCATGTATCCCGTTTACTGTTATGGATGGTAATTCCAGCTTCTCCTCACCTGTATAGGTATAAAAATTAACCAGAACATCTTCTCCGATTGACTTTAATAGGGTTCAAGTTTGAATAGAACCTCGATCCGAACACACTAAAGTTCAAGGTTCTAATCGAACTAGAGCTTTTTACTGCTCGCTCATCTCTATTAGCGATGGCGGGGAACTGACATATGAGCTGACATATGAACAGATGCTGCACACTGGGACTCATACTGGGTGAACATGGTCTGCATTATATATGCAGACTGTAGGTGACCCGGATCCCAGGAACAAAGCCATTTGATCTAAGGAGATTTAATAGCCTGAGGTGCAGAAGTGCCTCAGGAGTGGTGACCCTGGGCTGCCTGAACTGACTGGATATAAGACTCCACCTGTGATGGCACATTTGCAGGCTCTTTCCTTGAGCTTATACCTTTATTACCTAGGCAATGTGAGGAATTTTTATAATTCCGTCCGGATGTCTGGGCAGTATTCACTGCGCACATTCTAATTTATTTAATTTATTTTGTTTGTTTATCTTAGGATTTTGGGATACGGTGCCCTTTTGGGAAACTTTTGAGGACTAGAGGGAGAATGTGTTGCCATTAGGGTTTATATCTTTACTGCAATCTTGGTTCTCTTCGGAGAAACCAACCTTTTCAGCTCTATGGTTGACATTTGGGTTTGTTACTAGGACTGATGCCTGGAGCAAGTATGGGTCTTCTTGAGCTTTGGCAAATGGGAACAATTTACCTGTACCATTATAGGTGCCTTTTGGCCCAGAGGTTGATCAAGATAAAGGGTTAAGCAGGGGCCTAACTTTTTTTTAGAGTTGGCTTGCGATATTGTATTCTTGTGCACTTTTTCATGTGATGTGTTGCATTTGTTTATATACTTGAGTGAGAGCATGCACTAGGGCTTTAAAAAAGTCACTCAGTGGTAAGATGACTCCCAGAGCCAAACCTATGAAAGTCTTAACCTTTGTCCAAAAAGAACATATTTCAAAGCAATCCCAGAACAAGTGAAATAGAGTCCCTCTATTTAAGTCACTTCTCCAACAAGGAGATGAGATGATAGGACAAAGTGAAACGTGGATGGAAGGCATGTGATACCAAAAACAACATCATTTTTTTATTGATTCTCCTTATGAGAATCAGGGGTTTTGACCACTCACCACCAAATCACTTGCCAGGTCTCCCAAAACAATTGGGCTCCCAGAAATTATCCCCCCTTTAACATGTAAGCGTTTTGAACCATAACTTCTTTGATTTATATTAAGTAACATTTTGTAAATCTCAGAAATAAGGCCTTTACTGGAGGCACTTGACCAATGTAGCTTTTCAAATGTAAAAGATGGGGAAACCTCATTTGAAGATGAGGAAGTGTTCTTAATCTGCTGCACACCATGCTCATTGCCTGGTTTCTCCTTGCTATATGAAAGGGGATAACATGTGGACTGATTCAATCAAATAAATCATAAGTATACCACAGCGTTTCAAATTTTTTCTATTTTAAGCTAAATAAATTGTGTCTGAAGATGTATGGACATTACTTGAGAAGTTAATAAATTAAGAAAATATATTTAAAATAGTCTGTAAAGTTTGCTTGACTAGTACGGTGAGCTAAGAGAAACCTCTGTTATAGACTATTGCTATTGGTTATAGTGAATATGACTTGAATAGTTGGACATTGATGTATTTTAGGATCAATATATTTTGCTTTCACACAGTCCTAATGTATTTTTGAGATTCTTCTGAAATACTTACTCTCCTGTATTGCCTATTGGGAATATTTTGTATCCCCTTAGATAATGGGCACTTTCAAAGCTTAGGTAACAGTCAATCTTCTGAAAATGAGTCTTGATAATAACAAAATTATTTTTGTGCAAAACCTCAAGATCCAAAATGACTATTTCGTCCATAACAGTACAGGGAGTGAAAGTAATTCCCTAGGTGTTTTCATTAATGGATCTTATAAAATCAAGGGCGGATTCTTCATTTCCAATCTCATTTTGAGACATTTTACTCTCTTGTGTCAGGAATTAAAGCCGGTCAAAATAAAAAACAGATGAGAGATAAATACAATTTTTATAAATCTTTTTGGAAAAGAGATGATAGCCCTCAATGATCTCAAGAACAACATCAATTGTTATTAGTACAATTAATAAGGAGGTGGCACTCTGATACAAGACAGTGAAGAAAGCTCCAAGAATTCTAACAGGTAAGAAACACTGTAAAATACTCGTTCATAGATACTGAGAAATAGGAATACAGATAAGGACTGTATGAATAAAAAAAAAACATAGAAAAAAGTGCCAGAAAATGTAAGAGTAGTTTCATCACAACTCTTGATAGCCGTAAAAATGTTATATGTCAAGTATGCAAAAAATAGTAGGGGAACTTACTACAGGATCCCAGCAGATTGAGAACACTTCCTAAAATGAATCTTGATATCAACAGTAAAAAAAAAAATATACTTACAGAGGAGAGGCTCTTGAAACGAAGGGAGATATTTTGCAGCTCAGTGTGTTCTGTGATCTTCACTTGAAAAAGGATTGTTTTCTACCACTTTTTTGGCCAGCAGACCTCTGCTAGCAGTTGAAATTGTGCCTCTGTTTTCAGTTCTAGTGCAATAACTGCGGTGGGGGGTGGGACGCAGCAGGAGGAGATGCATTTGAATAGAAGATATTTTGCAGCTCAGTGTGTTCTGTGATTGTCAATTGATAAAGAATTGTTTTCTACCACTTTGTTGGCCAGCAGACCTCTGCTAGCAGTTGAAATTGTCCCTGTGTTTTCAGTTCTAGTGCAATTACTGCGTGTCAGTATTCCCAAAAACAGGCTTAACTTATCCCTTTAACGTTTAAATAGCTTTACTGAAGTCCGTGCGTCTCAGTTTGGCGTAAAGAGTCCAGTTGTACGAATATTGTGTTCTACAAATTTCCTAGTAAATTACGCTTGTAGTCAGTGGTGCAAATGCTGCCATATTAATCCATATAATATTTAAATACTCTTATTGCAGTCCGTGTGTCTGTTTGGCGCAAAGAGTTCAGTTGTACGAATATTGTGTTCTACAAATTTCCTAGTAAATTACGCTTGTAGTCAGTGGTGCGAAAGCAGCCATATTAATCCATATAACTTTTTAATACTTTTATTTCACTCAGTGCATCTCAGTTTGGCGCTAATCGTGCATTTGTACGATAGTTTGTTGAAAACTATCAATTGCTAGTCCTACTGGGCAGTTGTAAATCTCAGAGACTGTTGATTTTGTGTTACGGTTCTTCCGCCAGACCGCATTTCACAGATATTTGATAAAAACAATTCTGTTTCTAATCCTAGTAGGCTGTTGGAAATTAGAGGGATTTAAGAATAGCTGTGATTTGCCGTCTTTCAAAAAGAGACAGTAAAAAAACTCTTCCATACCTTTTTAAATTTTTATCTTTCTGAACATGGAGTGAAATGCTAGCAAAGAGGGGTGTAGGACATGGAGGCAGAGGTATGAGAGAAGGTGCTCCTTCCAGTGCTGGCGACAACACACAAGCCAGCGGATCATCGGTTGCAGGACCATCAGGCCTGTCTTCGTTGGGTCGGTGCCCTGTGAATCTCAGTAACAAACAGCGTCGCCAATTTGTTCTTCAGTAGTTAATGCAACCTGCATCCAGCAGTCTTACCTTCTCGTCCTCCCAGGCCACAAATGTCGTCATCATCATCGTCAGCATCCGTCCAACATGAAGCGAAGGCAGCCCAAATGTCAACTCGTATACCCACCACTGTGGATAATCCATTTTCTGAAGACCTCTTTGATGACAAAATGCGGTTGAGGTCAGAAGGCATTTCAAAAGATCAAGAGGCCAAAGAGGATGATTTTGTCTGCTCTGACGCCCAATCGCTGATGCCGTCAGAGGAGGAGAAGGAAGTCGGTCAATCGGCAAAAATCCCGTGCGGTCCGCAACGCCTTGCAGTGCCTGTTGCTTGTAGCCCAGAGCTCCAGGATGCAGAATGTCAGGACGAAGAAGTCACCTGTGTTGATGATGATGACGACATTGCGGATCCAACGTGGTCTTTTCAGCAGAATTTGCTTGCGAGCGCTTCATCACTGGACGAGGAGGAAGACGATGGGGTAGTGTCAGTATGGGTCCCTACTCAAAAAGGGAGAGGGCGGTTGCACAAGTCCTCTGAGATTATTCCACCAGCCACAATCTGCGGAAACACCACTCCTCGCTTATCGCTCTCAAGCTTGGACCTTTTTCGAGCAAGCCTCTGATTCACCCAGCGATGTCATATGCCGCCTTTGCCATAAACGCATCAGTAGAGGGAAGAATCTTAGGTGTTTAACCACCACCAACATGTCTAGTCACATGCAGCAAATGCATGAGTTGAAATGGAGGGACCACTTGGCGAAAAAAGGCCATACCGATCCTGGGCTTCCAACCACTGTCACACCCTCTGTCTCCGCCTACTCCACCTCCTCCTCCTTTGTTTGCTTCACATTCTAATGTCACAGTGGAACAATGTCACCAGTAGAATGGCAAGTACCTCTAGACACAGCAGTATTGGAAAACTAGTTGTTTTTAATATAGTTTATTTGTTATTGCGAAATTTTCTGCTGATGGTCCAAAAGGGCACCTGTGTGGGTTTTTGGGTCATACTGTGGTACAGGACAGGTATAGTCAATGTCCAGTTCAACTAAAATGGTGGTTCAAAGACTCTTTTTTCTGGCACTTTTTAATCTGTGGGTCAGACAGATTTAAGGGTCATGCTGCGGGCCAGGACAGGCATAGTCAATATCCATTTCAACTAAAATGGTGGTTCAAAGACTCTTTTTTCTGGCACTTTTTAATCTGTGGGTCAGACAGGTTTAAGGGTCATGCTGCAGTCCAGGACAGGCATAGGCAACGTCCAGTTCAACTAAAATGGTGGTTGAAAGACTACTTTCTGTCACCACTTTTTAATCTGTGAGTCATGCAGGTTTAAGGGTCATGCTGTGGTACAAGACAGGGATAGTGAATAGTCTGTCAGTTTTTTTCTGTGACTCTTTTTGCCCATTTGTCTTGCCTAAGATGTAGCACGTATCCAGTTTCCTATTGTGGATGTTAATTCCAGCTTCTCCTCCCCTGTTTGGGTGTAAGATTGAAGGTGTTGTTCCTCTCCCATAGACTTTAATGGCCATTGGCGATAATCTGTTATCGACTATCGGATATCGTCATGATAATTGACGATATCGACACAATTGCTCATCACTAATGAACAGGTGCATTCCAAACTTTGGCACGATAATGTAATGCGCCAAAGACACTTTTTAATGCGGCAAAGATTTGGGGCGTTCTGGGGGCATCGCACCACATTCATATGATTAGACACATTTATGATTCTTTGACATCAAATCTAGGCACAGAACAGTGAGAACAGCCAGACCAAGTAAAAGGTGGTGCCTGAGCAAGACTTGTCATGTTGGCACTACAATGCGCCTGTATGTATGACCTGCAGAAGAACAGGTTCATGAATTCTGGTGCATTTTACATTGCCTTAAAGCTATTTAGAACTAGCATGGCAACACCAGGATTCATACATGCCGCCCTATGTCTTTATTACTGTCCATACCATGGTATCTATCAGGATACATTTCTCATGGTATCCCGATGGATGTCACAGTGGAAAGCAAAAATGCATGAATGAGGCCTCAACTTGTTCCAAAAAAGGGTGAAAAGATGGGAAAAGGTTTGGGGTTCAGAAGCGAACTTATTTTAATATCTGCTGGGGGCGGGCTGTTTTTATAAAAACAAGTTTCCCCACAGGGGATTGGGGCTGGAGAAAACTTTTGATTCTGGTCAAAAAACCATTTAACATGCTGTGGTCAGAAAAAATACAGCATATAACCCGTTAACGAAATCACCCCCCCCTGTGATTGCGGGGTGTTGACGGGGTTGGCCCTTGGTTTTTCCCCTTTGGCCCATAGAAGAGTCAATAATTTTTACATCCCCATACACCCTGATTCTTCCCCAAATAGCGGGTTTGCCTTTATTCGGGTTGGGTTAACTCACAAATTAACTGTTTAAAATTGAATTTTTAAACCTCTGTTATGTTTCTTTGTAAATCTCTCTCTCTGTTTTGCTTACCTCATCCAACTTCTGTTTGTTGTATACCCTTTCTGACTATGATTTTTTTTTTTAATTCCTTTTACTCCATCTTGGACTCAAACCATCCAAGTGCCAAAATAATATAGGGTAGCGACCGGGGGAATTAAACCAAGCCCCGCTACCCGAAAAATTTTCTAACTTTTTGGAGGGTTTTAAAAAAATCTTTAACTCATCAGATTTTAAAAATTTAAAAGTTATAAATTTAACTATCAAAAGAAAGTTCACCCGCAGTCGCCCCAAACCCTCCCTTCCCCCTTTGAAAAACCCTTTTTCCTTCCCCCCTTTAAAAACTGCTTCCCCCCCGGTAAATCAGGGACAAGCTCTCCCCCCTTATTGCCCAAAAATCCAACCTACAAACCTGTTGCCCTTGACCCCGGCCATCCCCTCATCCCAGCCCTAAATTTGTTCTATCACCCCAGAAACCCCCCTCTTTTTCAACCTTTCAGTAACCTCTGGCATTTTCCCCTTTCCCTCCCTTTTTAAACATGTTTTTTTCCCACTCCAACCCTAAAAAAAAAAACCCCCCTTCCCCCCTTCTCTGCCCAACTATCCCCCCCATCTCACTGCCCCCTTTTGCTTCCAAACTCCCCCGAGCACATTCAAACCTTCAACTTTCCTCCCCCCTTCTCCCTCCAACTTCTTTTGACCCAAATACAATCTGGTTTTTCGCCCCACCACCTCCCCCGAAACCGCCCAAACCCAAAAGTAAATAATAAACCTAGAAAACTGCTAAAGCCTCATGCCCTTTTACTTGTGCCCCTCCCCTCCCAAAGACCTGTCCTCTCCCTTTTGGACCCTGTCAAACCATTCCCTCCGCAAACAAATCCTTTTCCTTTCCCTCCGGCTCCAAAAAGATTTGGGCCCTTTTCCTGGTTTCCCCTGTACCTCACTGATCGGCCTTTCAGCGTTTTCTCATTTTACTCCCCCTCCTCCCCCGCCCTCTCCCCTGTCGGTGTCCCCCCAGGGTCGCCCGGGGTTTTTCCCCAAACACTCTTCTCTATCTACACCCCTTGGGCCCCTGGGTTCAGCTCTATGCCTCACATGGTTTAAATTCCCAACCCTTGTTTTCCTGATGATCCCCAAAACTCTACAATTCGGGCCCCCAGATGTCACTTCTCTTTCCTCCCCCGGGTTTCCCTGACTGTCTGTCCCCCATTTCCCCCCTTTTCTCATCAGGGTCCCCAAAAAACCCTAAATTTTGGAAAAAACCCAGAACTAAATCACCCTTTCCCCCCCATCCAACTCTCCCCCTGCCCCCGGGATTTTCCCCCTTTTAACAGTAAAGGGCCCCTCTACCCACTCCCACCGGTCCCCAAAGTCCGCGTTTTGGGGGGAAACCCTTTGACTCTGCTTTATTTTCAAACCCCACATCCAAACCCCATTTTATGCCTCCCCCGCCAAATAAAAATTTCATCTCTCGCATCCCCCCTCGTTCCTGGGCTATGACAATTTAAAAAAAATGCCGGTCCTTTCCCCCTTGCCCTCTCCCCCTACATACTGAACATCCTTCTCGGGCCCCCCCACTTACCCCCTAGCCCCCCCTTTAAAATCCTTCCTTAACCCCTTGCTCCCCCTTTTATCCCCCCCTTCCCCTCGAAAACCCCCCTGCCCCCCCCCATTGGCCAATCCCTTCACTGGCCCCCCCATTCCCCGGGCCAAATTTAAATTTTCCAAGCTATAAAATAAAAAAACCTTTACAAGGGCCCTCCCCAAATACCCCCTCCCCTCCATAAATCCCTGCCCTAATTTAAAAAATACTCCCCCCACCACTCTCCGCCCCTCAAGGCCTTTTTCCTCTGCTCTCCCCCCCCTTATAAAGTCCTCACACAACCCCCGTCCACAAAAACCTTTCTCCCGTGCATAAACCCCACCTCAAAAAACTCCGGGCCCCAACAAACGACTCTCCTCCACTTTCACCAGCTTAAAAAAGCAACCTGAAAACCCGTTTTTCAGGCTTCCCTTTAAAACCCCCCCTTTCACTAAACTTGTAAATACTTCCCCCCAAAGAAATGTTTTGGCCCCTCACCTCCTGTTCTTTCCCCCCCCTTTGTAGATTGTAAGCCCCCCCGGGGGGCGGGACCCTGTTCCCTTCTGTGTCCCCAAATTTGGGTTCTTAAACCCCTTACACGGGTACCGTTTAATATGTAAGGGTATGAAAACCCCCCTTCGAATGTACCGCCCTGGAATCAATGGCCTTTAAAATAAATAAAAATAATAAAATTTTTTGGAAGTGCCTATTTCTTTTTTTTCTGAAAAATTGCTTTTTGGTCTTCACCTTGATTTTAAAAAATATGCCCTTTAAAAAATTAAAACCCTTTTAATTGGGTTCTTTAAATTCGTGGCTACACATTTTTGGGTTTATGCTCCAATGATTTTTGTTTTAAATCTCCCAAAGGGTTTCCCCCTCATTTACTCAGTTTTTAAAGAAGCCTTCTGGGGCCCGGATTTTAAAATTTCCCAATTAGGAATAAGAAACTCTGAGTTTTATTTTCCCCTAATTTTATAGTTTTTCCCAGAAATTTTTTTGAAAAACCGGGAAAACACTTCTTCTGCTGCCCCGTGTTTTGTGATTCTAAAGGGACAGAATTTTCTACAGTTGGGAAATATGGGAAAAAGTTTTTGGCATCGGGCCCTCAAAAATTAAAGGGTTTTTGAAATTTACTTTTCAAGCTTTTTCCCCCTTTTGGAAAGGGATTTTCGGGCCCACAAAAAGGTGAATTAAAGGGGTTCCCCAAGTTTTCCCCCAGTTTCTTAAATGCCCTTAATCTCACTTGCTATTGTTGCATATTTAAATTCTTTTTTCGGGGGGAAAAACCCTAGGGAAAAGATCCATACCATTTTGTATCTTTGGTTTCGGGTCTTTGAAACTTTACTTCCTGTACCAAATTTGATTTAGATGAGTTTCATGAAAAACGTGTTTTTTTTATAAAAATGAGGAAAAAAAAAAAATTGGCCTATATTATGGGTTATGTAAATTTTACTTGCCCGATATGTCCCAAGAATATGGAAAAACCCTCACTTTTTCCTAGACCTCGTGCTGTTTTCCTGATATTACCACCATATATTTTTAAATCAAACCCTTTAAAATTGTTTTGCATTTCCTAAATTTTTTAGCTGTGGAGAATTTTATTGAGCATTCCTTGGCCAAAAAGGTTTCCAAAACCTATGCTGTTTTTTTAAAAATTCCTTCTGTCTTAGATCAATCGAGGGATTCAAATTTTCCCAAAGGCCTGAAATTTCCCTTTCTCTCTTTATATTCTTTTTTGAAATGAGAACTCTTCATTCAGGAGAAATTTTTTTTCTGTGTCTGTCTTGTTCCAATAGAGTATGTTACTATAAATTTATTGGCTTAGTCATTATTTACTGGTAAAAACTGGTCATTTTTACAAATCATTTAAAAGTAGGGGTTATTTTTTTTTTTTTTAATATTTTTTTTCCCGAATTTGGGATTGCCCTTTTTAAACTGTTTCCCACTAAGGTTGGTCTTCCTTCAGAAAAATATTCTACCTCATTATTAATATTTCACAGTTGTGTTTTCCAAGTAAATAGCTGAGACTACACCTAATCAATGTTCCTTTTATTTTCCAGTGTGACCTGCAGAGGTGGTCAACCCATGCAATCTTATTGAAGCAAAACTTTGTAACTGGTTACCACCTGGTGTTTGACATACAAAACTTTCTTGGTACTTATCTGCTGATCTTTAGATTGATCTTGATCATGGCCTAAGTTTTTTGTATGTTCTCTGTCTAGTCTTTTGTCATTGTCTTGATACTTGCAGTTCTATTTCTAAATTTTTACCTTGGCCAGCCTCTGTTTTCTGGATACCCCACCTTACCGCAACATCCATCCCCAGTGCTGCTACTGCTAATTTAGAAGTATTCTATGGATTTAGGAGTAAAGTCCACATCTCCTAAAAGATCTTAAATTGTAGAAACCAAAGGATCCTTTAGGTTCTGCCTTCTGGTTAGGCCAGTTTCATTAGGTATTGAATGGTAACATACAGTCACCCTACCATACATTGTCAAAGGCTATCTTACCAAGTTGGTGGTGCATGAAAAATATAATCACAAATATAACATATAAACTGTAATCTTCAATTCTGGAAACTCCCTTAGTGAGATAAAAAGACATATTAAAAAGAACCCATAAAGAATGTAAATTAATTAATTGATAGATTAATATGTAAAAAATGTCTTACAATCAATCAAGATACAGTTTACACCTTAGAAAATTAAATAATTCAAACAATAATACACATTAAATAAAGTATACGGTATTCACACACCAAATGCATATCAAACTCACATGTAGTAGAATATCATAATACCAAATGTTATAATAGTTTGAATTCAATATAATTTATTAATTTATTTATAATTTATTATTAATAATATTTATTTTCTTTATAATTCCAGTAACTAAATGAACAATTATGTTGATTTTGAATGTTCAATACATCTTATTTCAGTATAATTGTTTTAATAACCCATTCACCTAGACAATACGTAGTCAATAAATGTATTGTTCTTTCCATTAAATTTATTTTGATACATAATTATACTTGTAACTAGAGATGGGCGAATTTCTCAAAAATTCGATTCGGCTCACTATCGCAGAATTTTCCGACAAAAATAAATTCGTCCGAAGTACTTTCGGGACGAATGCGTTAAAAAGCAGTATTTCCCAGGCTGCACAGAGCCTGCAGGGTTGCTGTAGAACGTTGTAGCCAATGCTTAAAAATCCGAGGGAGCTTTAGTTTGGTCTTCATACATTGTTGTGTTTTAGTATGAGCAAGCAGATGACTGCCGCCTGCTCTTAGAATCGCTTCACTATAAAATTCCCGGGCACTTAAGAGGGCAAAAGTGACCAAAAAACTCAAGCGGAATGTAGCCTGATAAAGTCAGCCACGCAAGCTGGAAAAAAAAACAAGCTGAGAGCTCAGGTGGCAACTATTAGTGACAGAGTGTGGAGGTGACGGCGGCAGCCACAGCAGCATGAGGTCAGGCAGTGGGCCACAATGACATTCGAAGGTGCAAAACACGAGAAGCCACAGAGTGGCACAATGACTGAGATGCAGAGGTCACGGCGGCAGCAGTATGAGTTCAGGCAGTGCAACAATGACATTCAGGAGAGGCGGCAAACAGTATTAGCCCTATTGGCACAATGATACAGAGTGGAGGTCACGACAGCAGCATCATGAGATCAGCATGGCACATGTACATTCTGGAGAGGCGGCAAAACATTATTAAGCCACAGAGTGGCACAATCCACACAGGAGTGAGGTAACGGCGGCAGCAGTATGAAGATCAGGCAGTGGACAATGACATTCTGGAGGGTGTCTAAAAACATATTAGGCCACAGAGTGGCACAATCACACAGTGTGGAGACACGGCGGCATAGTATGAGATCAGCAGTGGCACAATGAACATTCTTGAGCACAAAACGGTATACAGGCCACAGAGTGGCACAATCACAAAGTGGTGAGGTCACGACGAGCAGCAGCAGCATGAGATCAGCAGTGGCACAATGACATTCTGGAGGTGCAAAACAGGAGGAAGCCACAGAATGGGCACAATGACTGAGAGCGGAGGTCACTGTTGGGGGCAGCAGCATGAGTCCAGGCAGTGCACAATGACACAGTGTGGAGGGCACGGCAGGAGTCACAGCAGCAGCATGAGGTCAAGAGTTGCAACAATGACATCTGGAGGTGGCAAACAGGAGAATAGCCACAGAGTGGCACAATGACTGAAAGTGAGCGGAGGTCACGGCGGCAGCCAGCATGAGGTCAGGCAAGTGGCACAATGACACAGTGTGGAGGACATGGCAGCAGCCACAGCAGCAGCATGAGGTCAGACAGTGCAACAGTGACACAGTGTGGATGTCACGGCGAAGCAACACAGCAGCAGCATGAGGTCCATAGAGTGCACAATGACAGAGTGTTTGAGTGGGGGCATACCAGTCCCTGTAAAATGGTGGTCAGGCAGATGGAGAAACTGGGCAGCAAGATGTGTGGCATCGAGGTGGGTGCGGCCATCAAATAGTGCTGAGGCCAGGTAGTTTGAACCCAGACTGACGCCTAAGGCATTTCGTGTGTGGAAATCTGGCCGATGCCACTCCTGATTCCATCTTGACAAAGGTCAGTCGTTCCAGCAATTCCCTGGACAAGCGGGTTCTCCTTGGGTACACGATGGGCCCCCGCCCACTGACACCCTCTCTGATGCCAACACTACTGGCCGGGCAGGACAGCTTCTCCACTGTAAACCCGGCAAGTTGCGGCCCACATCATCCAGTTTGCTGCCCAGTAGTCAGCGGATCTTCTAACTGAGGAGGCAGAGTGCTGACCAAGTAGGCCACAACCTGTTGTTCAGGGACAGCCTCCAGGTCCTGCTGCTGCTGCGCTGGCGACTGCCCTCCACACTAGGCGGGTAAGAAGCTGCTCATCAGTGACATCCAGACTTAGGTTACTACTGATTGGAGCTGGTACTGGTTTCCTAACCCCCCCACCTTCCCCCCGGCTAGCCGCGCAGTAGTAACGTGAGCGCGAGACCCCCCGGTCAGACCTGTCAGAGGAGTGGACGATGCCGCACATAGCAGCGGCCAACTATTACGGAGGATTTTCCCTATAGTATTTGAGTTTTGTCTTCCCTCTCAATAAGCTTGGAAAAAGGCTACCATTTTGGACGTAGCGAGGGTCCAATATGGTAGAGCCAGAAGTCTCCTCTCTGGCCGGATGGCTGACTTATTCGGCTGTCACTAGCCAGCAAATCAGCTGCAGCGGGCCATCTGCACAAGTGACTCCGAGGCTCCCTGCTCCATTTCCACTGTATACTGCCACGGTGCTGGGGTCATCTGCCTTGTCATCCTCATCTCCTGCCACCTCCTCCAGCGCTCCTCCTCTCCCTCTCTTGGTCACCTGGGTAGAAAAATAAATCACTCATTTCACCAGACATGCTTCTGCTCAATTCCTCCTCCCTCCTCCATTTCAGTCCCCACCGGACTCATTGTGGCCACGAGAAGTAGTCGTCCACCGTCTCCAGTCCCCCCTGCCCAGACAGTTTTTTCAGCATCAGTATCCAGGACATAAGCAGTGGAAGCGTTTATGCATCCCGTAGTCTGCGACTGACAAATAACGTCGCCTTCCTCGAATGGCCTCAACAACGGCATGTCACGCATGACTGCCCACTAGGTGACATCAAAATTACACAGAGGGTACTTCTGTCTGCCTGGATCATCAAAAAATCGTTAATGGCCTTTCACTGATCATGAGACAGTCGGTCCAACATGTGCAGGCTGAATTCCAGCGTGGTGGAAAACATCGCATATCAGAGTGTGTTTGGGAGCCCTTTCTGCGCTTCAACTCGAGGCGGTGTTCCTGGCTTTGTACGAATGGATAAAGTGCATGCGACAGATTCCTGGCCATTTTCAGAAATGTTCTGAAGATCGGTGGAAGACTTCAGGAACCTTTTCACAACCAATTGAACAGTGCGCCATTGCAGAGCGTCATGGACCATCCCTCCTCAGTGCAGCGCGGACACCATTTTCCCCCCCCCTCCCATTCGTCGTACCTCATGGTTTTCCGATTTGCAATTTGTGCGGAGAAAAGCCACGACATCATATCTGCTGCATGAACGCATAGCAGTTCTCCCCTGTGTGACTTCGTTCGCCGAGGCAAGCCAGGTTGTAGAACTGCTGACATTCGCTGCCCTACAACAATGGTATGATGGAGCAGTACATTGTGGAGGTCTGAGATGTGTGGTGATGTGAGGAGAGGAGGCGGACATTGGCGCAGGTGCAGCAGTTTGACAACGTGGAGGAAAAAGCGCGTCTTCCTGTCCAATTTGTTGGTGTCCTGGCTGGAAGCACATTCACCCAGGTGGGCACTTAAAGACTGTACAGCCCCCCTGAATCGTAGTTACAAGCTCCAGACGTCCAGCGCTGCCGTGCCACCTTTGGAACAAACGATAAGCTCAAGGACTGACCACCTTCTGTTCTACAAAATATTTATGAAGTGCTGGTTCGTGCCTTTTTGGAAAAGAAATTACGGCTTGGAACTCTCCATCTCTTGGCTCGGCAACAAGCCCATTAGTATTTCTCTGAAATGGTCTGAGATCCACCATTTGGAAAGGAGGGACTGCAATACCAACAACTTGACAGGAAGTCACGGTCAGACTGCTGCACCATAGGATGGTTTGAACACATACTGTTTGTTCTCTTTGCAATCGCCTCCTGAACACTGCTGGCCGCCACGAGTAGCAGGAGCAGGAGCATCTGGACCGAGGCTGATGATGTGTCAAAGTAGAAACACATCCTTCTGCAGAGTGGTGGAGCCTTGACTGCATGCAATGGCAATGCAGCCACTGGGCGCTGCTGCTGTTCTGCGGCGGCAGGATGGACCACCACAACTGAGCCACGTTTCTCCTCCCAGCCACCGGATGGTTGACGCTGCATGAGTTGACGCAGGGCGTGGTGCCAACGGTTAGCTCCCTGGACACCGCCTTCACTTCTGCCCACAGATTCTACATATACCCATATTCGGCTCCTCCGGTGTCTGTACAAAGAACGCCACACCGCCGAGTAATTTGATTTTACCGCCAACGCTCCGCACTGAGTGACGTACTGCCGCCGCTGCCTCGCTGAGCCCCTGTGCCGCTACTTTTCTTGGACCCTACGAACGGATTTTTTACCCGTGGCCGCTTGGCTCCCGACCTCACACTGCTGCCTATCCTGCCCTGACTCACGCACACGACCCACTTGCTGGCTGCGCTGCTGCCTGAAGCGCAACGCTGACGCCCGCCCTCTTCTCTGACGATGATGAAGGCCCTGCCTCACCCGACTCCCAAGTGCATTCGCTACATTCATCATCTATTTGTTTTCATCGTCACTGCTGTTCCTCATCACCGTCTTGGTATCCGAGCTGACCACTCACAACATTGACCCTCCCATGCACTCTCCACATCTATACATTGCCGCCTACTGCAAGAAGCAGGGGATATTAGCCCCCATTTCTTCCTGCCAAGAGCTGCTGACTTGCCCCCTCAATGTTCATTCGCACTATATAGTGGCACTGAGCCCAACCACATAGTAAGAACTCTGTGCTGAGCGGAACCGATGGACAGAGGCGGGCTGAGGACAGGTGAGTGCCTGACCCGCTCCCGGGACCATGCCAACTAAGGGTTGTGTCTGAGTTTCCACCGACTCCTTGGCTGTGGTGTCAATGACATCTGGAGGAAAAGGAATGACGCTAGTCAACCAATCAAGAACCTTGGTATTACTGAACAACAACACGCCGCAGATGACAGCGGCAGTTGTGGACTCACCGAGTAACCCTTGCTGCGAACGTCCCCTTGCTGTGCTGCGACCTGCCTGTTCCATAAATGTTGTGCCAACTGCCACTCCGCCAGTGCAGAGCCCTCCACCTCTCTTTCTGACATACTGTTTGTTCTAAAAATGTACAGACACGTTTGATGATATCTGATATATGATAAATTATACACCCTGTTTGACATCCAAATGAACCCATAACAAGCCTTGGTAACCCTTGGATATAAATTGCGCACCACAAATGGCCAGGAAAAATTTACTTGTAATGTGCCGTTTAAAAACACTGTGTTGTTTTACTAAATTAAAAGCACAAACAGGCTAATTAACCTTCGGACATGAATTAGCTACAGGAAAAATTTATATATATTTGCGTTGCAAAGCAGGTTTATTTTGTAGCACTCCACAAACAACGCTTAATTTAACCCCTGGATGTAAATGGCGCCAAAGAATTGAGACCTCCACAAAATATAGCTTGTAGCGTGTTGACAATTGCGTATTTTCAATGCCACTACAACAAGAGATACAGTTTGTCATTAACCCTTTGCTTGTGAATAGGCCTACAGGAAAAATTTTTATATTTTGCGTTGAAAAAAGACGGTTTATTTTTGTCAGCACACCAGCAAAACATCGCATTAATTAACCCCTGGATGTAAATGCGCCAAAGAAATGAGCCACACAAAATAGTAAAGCTTTGTACGTGTTTACAATTGCGTGTTTTTCAACGCCACTACAACAAGAATACCGTTGTAATTAACCTTTGCATGTGAATAGTCTACAAGAAAAATAAATAATATTTTGGCGTTGAAAAGGAGAAAACGGTTTTCTTTGGGTCAGCACACCCCAGTCAAAACAACTACTTAATAACCCCTGGATGTAAATTGCGCATAGAATTGAAACAGCCAAAAATGAATGGTAATTTGTATTGTAAAAACGCTGTTACTTCTTCATTGAATACAACATGAAAACTGCTTAGAATCCCACTTGAATATTGAATGTATAATGCAGCTGCAGTTACGCACACTGATTTCAGATCCAATACCCCAAAAAATCTTGAAATAGAACCTTAAGAGAACAGTCTCAGAGACAAGCTGAGCACCCCCATACAGAAATTGCTCTATAAAAATCAATCTTCAAGTAAGAGCTATCAGCCACCGGCAGCACCTTCCTGATATCACAGTGAAGAGTGTTACTCCCAGGTGTCGTGCCCGGACTTATATATGCGGTGACGGTCACAGAAATCGTTGCCGTCTCTGATGGCTTCACCTCTGCACATGTCTGCATTCTAAGCCCTTTCTTCCTCCAAGAGTGCTTGCCCCAATATCGCCATGTGCTCGCAGCATTTTATCAATCAAAAGCATCACACTCGTTCCACCAACATCCAACCGAAGTACCCCAAAGTTCGACTTCGTTCCGAAACCGAAGTTTTCCTCGAAATCTAAACGAATTCCACTTCGTTAGAATCAATTCGCCCATCTCTACTTGTAACCAATTATATGTATATATGTGCAACAAACAACTAACAGCTGAGGTTGGGTTCACACATCAGAATTTTCCTATTGGAAATAATGGATTTACGCCAAGAATTATTATTTTTTTTTTTTTAAAGGCAGTATTTGCCTCTGTTTTGGACACAGGTTAGCCCTCATCTCAATGTGTGAGCTACAGTGTAGGTTGGCTATTCAATTGAATAGCCGTCGGAGTACACAAGGATTTTAACAAGGAAACCAACTCAAAATCTTTGTTTTGATTTATTATTAAGGGAAATAAAGTCCCCCATGTTATATAAATTGTATGCAGTGGTCCCAATGGCAATGTAGAGTCCAGCAACAGCCCGGTGTTAGGACTGGAAATAATACCACATAAACCGTATCCAACAACCAAGGGATGAGTCCAATTAGGAAGAATCAGGAGTCTGGGCCAGGAATATCGCATAGATCAGGCTAAATATTCAAGGTTCAAGATAGGAGAGTAGTCAGAAAAAAATCCCAGAAGACTGCAACAAGAGTAGTACCAGAAATACTAGATGTATTATTTAAGTGTCAAAATGGAAGAATAGTTTGGAAAAAAGGACAAAGCTAGAAGCAGGAGCACAACATAGAAGAACAAGGAGGCTTAAGGCAAGGTCTACAGGAAATAAGAGAACCTCTTACAAAACGTTGATGTAAAAAAAAATTTAATTACTACATGAAAGTAATTTTAACTACTTTTAAGCGCTTATGCAGAAAACATTTAGTTATGTAGTTTTAGATCACAATTTCCATATTGTTGAATCTTTAGAATATTCTAGTTATTAAGAAAATTATTGTTACTAACATAATAGCATTATTATTGTTGTTATTATATCAATATCATCATTATTACTATCATTACTATACACTCACCGGCCACTTTATTAGGTACACCTGTCCAACTGCTCGTTAACACTTAATTTCTAATCAGCCAATCACATGGCGGCAACTCAGTGCATTTAGGCATTTTAGACATGGTCAAGACAATCTCCGCAGTTCAAACCGAGCATCAGTATGGGGAGAAAGGTGATTTGAGTGCCTTGGAACGTGGCATGGTTGTTGGTGCCAGAAGGGCTGGTCTAGTATTTCAGAAAATGCTGATCTCCTGGGATTTTCACGCACAACCATCTCTAGGGTTTACAGAGAATGGTCCGAAAAAGAAAAAACATCCAGTGAGCGCAGTCCTGTGGGCGGAAATGCCTTGTTGATGCCAGAGTCAAAGGAGAATGGCCAGACTGGTTCGAGCTGATAGAAAGGCAACAGTGACTCAAATACCCACCCCGTTACAACCAAGGTAGGCAGAAGAGCATCTCTGAACGCACAGTACGGCGAACTTTGAGGCAGATGGGCTACAGCAGCAGAAGACCACACCGGGTGCCACTCCTTTCAGCTAAGAACAGGAAACTGAGGCTCCAATTTGCCCAAGCTCATCGAAATTGGACAGTAGAAAAATTGGAAAAACGTTGCCCGGTCGATGAGTCTCGATTCTGCTGCGACATTGGATGGTAGGGTCAGAATTTGGCGTCAAAACATGAAAGCATGGATCCATCCTGCCTTTTATCAACGGTTTCAGTCTGGTGGTGGTGGTGTCATGGTGTTGGGAATATTTTATTGGCACTCTTTGGACCCCTTGGTAAACCCAAATTTAGCATCGTTGCAACACCTTGGTTTGGGAATCTATGCCACGAAGGAATTGAGGCAGTTTTTGAAGGCAAAAAGGGGGGCCAACCCGTTACTAGCATGGTGTACCTAATAAAGTGGCCGGTGAGTGTATTTAAGTACATTTTCAATAAAACCATAACATTTAGTTTCCAAATACTGCATGAATGTATGCCTATATTGTATGAATTTATTTTTTTTTAGAAGTAAACTGTACCTTCACCAACCAATTATTTTCATAAATAATACCATTGATTTACATAGTTATTTATTTATATTAGCATGGGTTCTGCTTAATATACTTAATATAAGTTTTTTTTACATGCAGTTATTTAAAAGAATAATGGATTACCCATTATATGATACATGTTGAAATTATGTTAATTAATTAAGTGTTAATTAAATGTTAATTAAATGCTTTTTAAAGAGGTTTTGCCATGATAGTCAATTATTCTCGGGAACGGGCCCCTGAAACTCACAGAGCAGACTGGAGAGCAGGTTGTGTTTCCGCACGGCTTTCCATTCTGTTGTATGGGAGTTTTGAACAGAGCCGAACGCACTCTTCAGCAGTACTCAGAACTCCCAATATAACAGAATGGAGAGTAACTGCACAAGCACGGCCAGCTCTTCAGTCAGCGCTGTGAGTCGTAAACATGCTTTCAACTTGTGGCATTCTAAAATTACTTTCATTAATTAGGCCCCTAACTACTTATGGTGGACTATGATCATGTTGTATGAAATACTTTATATTAAATAGGCGGCTGAAGACATGATCGTTGTTTAACCCTTTAAGGCACCCTGACGTTCCTGTACGTCATGGTTCACTGCCTGTTAATGCACCATGATGTCCAGGAACTTCACCAAGGAAATTCCAGCGGACCAAAGGTACTTCACGAACTTTTTATTTCATTTCATTCTTCCACAAGATAGCGTAAAAACGCCGACGCGTTTCGGGACCCTCAGGACCCTTTTTCACGGCATTTACATGCCGTGAAAAAGGGTCCTGAGGGTCCCGAAACGCTCGGCGTTTTTACGCTATCTTGTGGAAGAATGAAATGAAAAAAAAAGTTCGTGAAGTACCTTTGGTCCTGGAATTTCCTTGGTGAATTTTCTGATTTGAAGTAAGGAGCGAGACTGGTAGCTCTCTGAGCGGAAAGAAGGCAACACGAGCAAGCAGTAGCAGCAGCTGAATACAAAGAAACAGCTAAGGAGAAGCAAGCCCAGACAAAAACACTCACGGTGAAGGGGTAAGCGGCAGTCTTAATTTCTTGTTTGGACTAGATGTCCAGGAACGTCATGAAAGCTTTCTGTCTCCCTGTGCAGAGATAAGATGAAAGCTTTATGCTAATTGCTGTTTCTGACAGCTAAATAGCACAGCTACACAGCAGGTGATCAATCACAGGAGTCCCTTGCCGAGGATCGCTAGGATTGGTCAGTCAGTCTGCTGACTCAACAATTACAGCTGTTCCATTCCATGTCCCAGGCTCTGTTCTGTGAGAGAGAGTGAGGAGATCGTATTTCTGTGCTGGGTCCTACTGCCCTGTGCTGCGATCTGGGCTGTCACAGCCTGAAATATTGTATTAACCCCTCCACTGCCTAATCACTTCACTGCCCCTGTGATCTATTTGTGGCAGCTGTCTGATCAGACAGTTTGCCACTTTCAAGTTCCAGCAATTTTCTGCCAGTGATCATCACTGGCTCATACAGTGAAAAACACACAAAAAAATTAACCCCTTCATTGCCAAGTCCCTGTTCCCCTCACTCATATTGTTATAGCTGTCTGATCTTTAATAAAAAGACAGTTGTAACTTCTGTTCCCACATCTGTCACTGCCCATCACTACCCCAATAAAGCCTGAAAATATTCTAAAACAAGAAAGAAGGTGCTCCTTCAATTCTGAGTCCTGTGGAAGAGTCAAAAAGCGCATATGGGCCACAAGTGGAATATTTCTAAAAACTGCATAATAAGGAGAATCATTATTGAGTTGCAATTTCTTGGTAAAATCTACGGGGTTCCGATGAAAAAGAACAAAAATCGGAAATCTGCAGAAAAGTAAAATTTTTGAAATTTCACCTTTGCTTTTTATTAATTTCTGGGAAATACTTAGAGGGTTAATAAACTTCCTAAATTCTGTTTTGACTATGTTAAGGGGGTGTAGTTTCTGAAATGGAGTCATTTATGGGGGTTTCTAACATACAAGCCCCTCAAAACCACACCAGAAGTGACCTGGTTCCCAAAAAAATCTGTTCTGCAAATTTTCTTGAAAATGTTAACATTTGCTACTAAATTTCAAAGCCCCCAAATCTCTTAAAAAATAATAGGATGTTTAAAAAAATCATGCCAACACAAAGTACTGTAGACATATGGTAGATGTTCATTATTTACTACTTTGTTTGGTGTGACTATGTGTCTTGCACACAGAAATTTTTAAACTTTGAAAATGGCAAATTTTTCCAAATTTTCACATTTCGATATTTTTCACACCTAAACAAGGATTTTATTGACCAAAATTAATTGCTAAATTAAAGCAAGATGTTTCACGAGAAAACAATCTCTGAATCACATGGAAAGTATTGAAAAGTTATTCACAGATAAAATGGCACATGTCAGATTTAAAAAAAAAGGGCTTGGTCCTTAACTCCAAAACAGGCTTAGACCTTAAAGGGTTAAACTAAAAGATCAGATGAAATGTGAAAGGTCACTTCTGCCCCACAAGTTGGGATGCTCAGTAACTAATGTGTGCTTTCCAAACAAGCATGCATGATTCAAAATGTCAGCTTCTCGTAGAAACTCAGAATTAATTGTACATTGGAACTTACAAATTACAGTTTTGATCTCCGTTACATGTTAGTATGCAGAATTCATAAGTCTTGTATCTGGTTGTTATATTGTGGATGCACTTTCAGGATCTGCTCTGTATATATGAGGTTATGGCTGTATATTTAATACAATCCAAATAAAAACAATAGTATGACTAAACCCTAAAACTGGGGAAGTCATTTTTGATTGTTGGATAATAAACTTTAGGCTAAGATCTATTAATGGATCCTCATTATTGCCACAGACAAATATTGGAGAAATTGGTAAACTATCCTGGAATGAAGGGAGGGGCATTGTTTTCATTTAGCAGTTACCCCTCTTACGGCTTCTTTCTATCCAGGAAGGATTTCAATCTTGGATTAAGTGTGAATGGTTTACAGACAGAGCCTTCTTTATTTGAATAAAACTCTATGGAAAAAAAATGATGATGTTGCAATTCCAGCTTTTATTCTTAGCAGCACTTAATCTATATCTACAATGCCTTTCTAAAGTATTCTATCTCCTAAAACATCAACATTGATTTATCTATTTAACATATTATATAGACCATTTTAATTTACATTTTGCTGTATTATTTTCATGAAATTAGAAAAATGAAAATTATGCTTTGGCAACATATGGATATATTATCAAGATTATAAAATTTTATATGACTATTATAAATATTGCAACACCGATACATTTTTGGGACCCCTACATTTAGGAACAAAACTTACCTTTTATGATAAATGGTAGAAGATTACCTGCTTGCAAAATGTGTATTTATTTTGTTTGGCATTTGTAAAAAATATTAAATATATTGGATTTAAATTTATTTAAATAAATTAATTAAAAAATAAAAGAACCTACTGCCGCTACTAGCAGATACTAGAATGGCCTTCAGTATGCCACTTCCATGACAATGACAGCTGAAAACAAAGCTCTAAATATATAAGGAAAATGAAAGAGCTTGTGCACTATATAAAAATAGGTATTTAAGGACCAAAAAAAAAATAAAAAAAACTTTTACTCACCTTCCGCCTAACCTTCGGTCCAGCACTGTCTCTGTAGTGTCTTTTCCCAGAAGTGAACAGCTCTGAATGGTGATGTAACTCAGTGGCACATGAGTTTATTAATATTCCAGAATAGTGTGCTAGTCATCACAGCCCTTAGTGGTCATGTAGTCTATGGGGACTGAAAATACAAGTGAAAACAAAAAAAAATAAGATACAAAAGATGGAAAAAAAGTATTAAAACTTAAAAAAATCTTTTGCGTTTGACAAATAAATAAAAATAATTAAAATCATGATTTTCTTTGGCATTTCTGATTACACAGTTTAGGTAGGCTACATTTAAATGGTCAGTGACTTTGCCTACAGCTTCTGCTCATTCAATAGTATTTATGACCTGTGTTCACATTTTAGTTCCCTCTAATTGAAGATAAAGTTTTCAGGCTAAATGACTGCAGGCAGAATAACTAAAGTTCAACATCTGGTGGCAGGTTCTTCAAAGACAACTCTAGTAACACAAACTAGAGTCCTTTGTGAAAGCCTCTTCATGGTGTTGCTAATGTGGCTCTTCAGACCAATCTCTGGCTATCATTGCATCTGAGACAAAAGCAGAACTCATTGCTCTTGTACAGAGTAGGCCTTAGCGGACAGGGTCCTCTCTTTCTCCGTACCAGTTGCTAGTCACTTAGGGCCAGATATATAAAACTGTCTTGGTCTAAGACTTTCTTTGTTGTCTTTAGCAACTAATCAGAGCTACCCTTTCATTTCATATAGTGCTCTTAAAATATGAAAAGGTATCTCTGATTGGTTGCTTTGGACAACAAAGAAAGTCTTAGACCTAGACCGTTTTACACGTCTCCCTTAGTGTAGCCACTGTACTTTGTTTGGTCCTTTATGTATGTAAACCCTGTTTGAATGTACAGTGCTCTGGAATAAATGGTGCTTTAAAATAATTAATAATAATAATAATAATAATAATAGCTGAAGAGAATAAATCTCTATTCTAGACTCCATTGGTGTCTTCCTGTGCACTATATTATCATTTTAGAACAGCGATAAATAGTCAGTAGAACACATGTAGCTGGACATCTGGCTCATTACTTAGCATCATGCAGACAACTTTGAATTTTTTGTGTTGACAGTGTTTGCTGCCTTTGGCTTGGGGTGTCCAATTTAACCTGCAGTTCAAAATGGAACACCATGCACAATTCTTAGACTCAGATGATCCATCCGTGCAAAGTTTCTCCTCTCTGTATCTCTTGCTCTCATTCCCTCTTGTCATTGATCTCCAAACCACCGGGACAGAAAACATTGAAAACTGCTGACAACTCATGGCTTAGGCATGTAGCAGTCTGCTTGAGTGATAAACCTAGTTATCTTAGTTCAAGGATTTTGCCCCTCTCAATTTGCAGCAAGTGGCGATAACAACTGTATGTTGACGAACAGGAAGCATTACATAATCATCCCGCACCACTTAATCCAAAAATAGCTCAGAAATGCCCATTTATGCCCCTTAGACATGCCAAATATAGGAGGTAGGTGCTTGAAAATGCAGATCTTACCAACAAGTGTTACTTCTTTGATTTGCATAACATTGTCCTTAGTGGTGCAAAATTAAGGTTATAATTAGAGATGGGCGAATTTCTCAAAAATTCGGTTTGCCGTCTTTGCCGAATTTTCCGCCAAAAATTTTCGGTCGAATTCCCTTCGGTACAAATCGCGTTAAAAAAACAGCTATTTCCTGGCTGCAGAGAGCCTGTAGGGTGCTGTAGAATATTGTGCCATGCTTAAATATGCAGAGGGAGCTTGGTTTGGTCTTCATACAATGCTGTGTTTTATTATGACACGCAAATGACTGCCGCCGCTATTAGAATCGCTTTACTCTATATGGGCATTTACGGGGGCAAAACTGACCAAAAAACTGAAGAGGGAACGCAGCCTGATAAAGTCATGGCAGCGCCAGCTGGAAAAAAACAAGCTAAGGGCTAAGATCCTGCCATAGCGTCAAAGAACACAGTAGTAGGTTACTGGAGGCGCCACAGATCGCAGCACAGTAAGAGGAGGTCACAGCAGGGGTCACTCCATGAGGCCAGAGCTTTAAACTGTCACAGAATATGACAGAACCTGTTCTGTTAAACACTGATACATGTAGAGGCGCAGCCGAATGAGTGGAGAGGGTGTCGGCACTAATTTTGCGTTGACGTCTCTGATCATTTTGGGTCAATAATCCATCAGTATTGCTAAGGCCAAAAACAAACAGGAGTTGATCCAAAACAGAGATGACCAGTAAATGGGATATTTGCATGTCTCCTGTGTTCTGTATCCACTCCTACTTTTGGCTAGACAATCCTGATCCTTCCAATTCCTTCTGACAGGTGAAAAGAAGGTGAAAACATAGTGGCAACATCATAGAGTGGTGAGGGTGGAAACAGCATTAGGAAACCACAGGGTGTTCCAGTGAGACAGCGTCACTTGGCGCAGCATGATAGGCCACAGAGTGGCACAATGACAAATTCCCTGGAGGTGGCCGCAAAAATCGGGAGCCCACAAGTGGCACAAAGACACAGTGTGAAGATGATTTTCATCAACAGCAGCAGCATGAGGTCAGCCCAGTGGCACAATGCCCTAGGAGGTGGCACAAACAGTTGTAGGCCACAGAGTGGCAAAATGACAGGAGTGGGAGGTGAGGGACAGCAGCCACCCAAGCATGAGGTCAGAGAGTGGCACAAGGGACACAGTGTGGAGGTGACCGCAGCAGCAACAATAGCAGCAGCAAACATGAGGTCAGAGAGGGGGCAAAATTACACATTTGTGGGGGTCACGGCACCAGCACAGCAGCATGAAGTCATAGAGTGGCAAAAGGGACGGGAGGTGGAGGTGGGTGGCAATACCATTTCCCTCTTTAAAGATGGTGGTAGGCAGATGGAGAAACTGGCAGCAGATGTGTGGGAGCAGGCGGGGGGCGGCATCAGAAAAGGGGCTGAGGCAGGTAGTTTGAACCCAGACTCATTTCTCAAAGTTTTGGTGGGGGTTTCTTGGCTGATGTAATCTGACGCCTAAGGCATTGGTTGTGGAAATCCTGGCCGATCCACGCTGATTCATCTTGACAATGGTCAGTCGTTTCCACATTTCCCGTGGAAAAAGAGGGTTCTCCTTGGGTTAACGATGGCCCCCCCGCCACATGAACACCCGCTCGGGATGCCACACTACTGGCCAGGCAGGACAACTTCTCCACTGCAAAACTCGGAAAGTTGCGGCCACACATCCAGTTGGCTGCCCTGTAGTCCAGCGGATCTTCTAACTGGGGGGGCAGAGTGTGCCCAAGTAGGCCACCACCTGTTGGTTCAGGTCGCTCCAGGTCCTGCTGCGCTGCTGGCCAGTGCCCCCTCACTAGGCGGGTGAAGGAAGCTGCTCATTCAGCGACTCCAGACTTAGGTTGCTGCTGATGGAGCTGGTACTGTTTCCTGCCCCCCCACCTTCCCACAGCAGCCGCGGAAATTTGGTACGTGGGGGTGTGGGGAACCCCCCGGTCAGACCTGTCAGAGGAGGGACGATGCCGCACATTGGCAGCGCCAACTGCCTACGGAGGATTTCTCTAAAAGTTTTGGAGGTTGTTCTCCCTCTCACCCGGCTGGGAAAAAGGCTCCCAATTTTGGGCCCCGGTAGTGAGGGTTCAATAGCGTGGGAGCCAGAAGTCATCCCTCTGCGGGATGGGGGACTATTCGGCTGTCACTACCCAAAGCAAATCAGCATGCTGCGGGCCATCTGCACAAGGGGACTCCGAGGGACTCCTTGCCTCCATCTCACTGTATAATGCCACGGTGCTTGCGGGCCATCTACCTCATCTTCCCATCTCCATCTACCTCCTCCAGCTGCTCCGGGCTCCTCCTCCTGTTTCACCTGGGTAGAAAAAACACTCATTTCACCAAAAACATGCTTGTGCCCCAAATATCCTCCTCCTCCTCCTCCAGTTCAGTCCCCACTGGACTCATGGGGGCCGTGAGATAAGTCACCAGCCCTCCAGTCCCCTGCCCAGACAATTTTTCGCATCTTTTTCCAGGACATGAAGTAGTGAAAGACGTTATTCATCCTGTAGTCCGGCGACTGACAAATATTGTGGCCCTCCTCAAATGGCCTCTGCAATGGCAGGTTATCACGAATGAGCTGCCACTGGCTGACATCAAATTTAACAGGGGAGTACTCCTTCCCGCCTGGGATCATCTAAAAATTGTTAATGGCCTTTCTTGTTCATACAGTCGGTCCAAATGTGCAGGCGAATTCCAATGGGTGGAAAAATCGCATATTAGCGTGTGTTTTGTGTGGAGTTTGTCCTGCCGCTTCAACTTGAGGAGGTGTGCCTGGCTTTGTAGGAATGGATGAAGTGCATGCCAGTTTCCTGGCCATTTAAAAAATCTTCTGAAGACGGTGGAAGACTTCAGGAACCCTTTTTCCCACAACCAGATTGAACACGTTGCGCCTTTGCAGGGCGCATGGACCATCCCTCCTTGGTGCAAGCGTGGACACATGTTCCCTCCCATTGTCCGTCCCATGGTTCCGATTTGCAGTTGGCGCGGAGAAAGCCACACATTGATTTCTTGCTGCATGACGCGGGCAGTTCCTCCCGGGTTTTGACTTCATTCGCCGAGGCAAGCCAGGTGTATAACTGCGTGAAAACCGCGGGTGCCCTCAAAAAGTGGTTGATTGAGCAGTACTTGGGGAGGCTGAGATGGTTGGGTGGTGTGGAAGGAGGTGGACATTGGCGCAGGAGCAGCAGTTTGACAAGGGTGGAGGAGAAAGCGACGTCTCCTGTCCAAGTTGTTGGTGTGCCTGGGCAGGAAGAACATTCCCCAGTGGGCCGTAAAGGACATGTACTGCCTGGAACCGTAGTTACAGCTCCAGATCCGCGCTGCTGTGCACCTTTGGGAACAAACGATAAGCTCAAGGACTGGCCACCTTCTGTTCTACAATTTTTGTGAAGGGCTGGTATTCTGCCTTTTTGGAAAAGAAATTACGGCTTGGAACTCTCCACCTCGGCTCGGCAAGGCCATTAATTCTTCTGAACGGTGCAGAGTCCACCATGGAAAGGGAGGGACTACAGTACCAACAACTTATACAGGAGAACGGTCAGCTTTTGCACCTTAGGATGGTTGGACGCAGACTGTTGTCTCTTTGCAATCGCCTCGTTGAACGATTGCTGGCGCCAATTTAGTAGCGAGGAGCAGGAGAAACTGGACCGGGAGATGATGGCAAAGAGAAACAGCTCCCTTCTGTAGATGTGGTTGAGCCTTGTTTGGCTGCAATGGGGATTATGCCACTGGGCGCCCGCGGTCGGCGGAGGATGGACCACCACATTGAGCCATGTTTCTCCCAGGGCCACTGGATGTTGCATGTGTTGGGCGCAGGGCCGTGGTGCCAACGTTAGCTCCCTGGCCACGCTTCACTTTCTGCCCACAGAAATTTTCATATACCATATTCGGCTCCTCCGGTGTCTTAGCAAAGAACTGCCACACCGCGAGTAGCTGATTTTACCGCCAACGCTCTGCACTGAGTGATACTGCCGCCGCTGCCTCGCTGAGCCCCTGCGCCGCTACTTTTTTTGGACGTTGCGTAGCGGGTTTTTCTACTCCGTGACCGCTTGGCTTCCGTACCTCTCATGCCCGCTACCCTGATACTCACGGCCACACAACCCACTTGCTGACTGCGCTGTTGCTGAGGCGCAAGCTGAACGCCCTCTTCTCCTGACGATTGATGAAGCCCTTGCTTCATCCGGCTCCCCAAATGCCAGTCGGCTACATCATCATCAAATTTTTGTTTGATCTTCACTGCTGTCCTCCTCACCGGTCCCCTTTGGTATGCAGAGGCTGACCCCTCACAACATGACCTCCCATGCCACTCTCCACATCTATACTTTTGCCACCTACTGCAAGAAGCAGGGGATATTGGCCCCATTTCTTCAACTGCCAAATAGCTGCTGACTGTCCTCCTCACATTGTTCATTCCGCTGTATAGTGGCGCTGGGGACCAGCCACATAGTAGATCTCTGGTGAGGGAACCGGATGGGAACAGAGGCGGGTTGAGGACAGATGGAGGGCTGCTGACCCACCTCCCGGGCCATGCCAACTAGGGTTGTGTCTGACGTTCCCCCAAGACCTTGGCTGGGGTTGTCAGATGTCATCTGGGGAGGAAGTGGAAAGACCTAAATCAACCAATCAAGAACCCTTTGGGTTGCTGGGGCCAACACACGGGGGGCTAAAATGACACCGGGAGTTTTGTGGAAATCACCGGTGAGCCCTGCTGTGACGTCCCTTTACTGTGCTGCGACCTGTGCATGCTCCAGGAATGTTTGTGTCAAATCCCTTCCCGGATGGAAGAGCTGCCACCCTTGTCCCCGCATAAATGTTTGTTCAAAAAATGTACAAACCCCCTGTTTAATGAAGATATCGTAAAATGATAAATGCACACCATGTATTTATTCCAAAAGAAGCCACTAACAAGCTTGCGTAACCCCTTTGGGTATAAAATTGCCTCCACAAGGGGCAGGAAAATTTACTTGTATGTGCGTTTTAAAAAACTCTGTGTATTTTACTTTATTTAGAAAGCGCAAAACAGGCTAATTAACTTCGGATATGAATATGTAAAATGCAAAATTCTTCTTTGGCGTTGAAAAACACTGTTTCTTTTTACTGACCACAACAGCAGAAAAAACACTTAATTAACCCGTGGATTTAAATTGCGCCAAAAAAAGATGAGCTGCCAAAAATTACCAGTATGTAGCGTGTAAAACACTTCTAATTTATGACCACAACAGCAGAAAAACGCACAATTAAACCTTCTGGTATTTAATATCTACAGGCAAAATTTCTTCTTTGCCGTTTAAAAACAAACCATTTCTTTTTTTCTGACCCACAACAGCCGAAAAAACACTTAATTAACCCTTGGATCTAAACTGCTCAAAAGAATTGAGCTGCCAAAAATTACCTGCTTTGTAGCGTATTAAAACGACGTGTATTTTACTGACCACAACAGCAGAAAAACGCTTAATTAACCTTCGGATATGATTTATGCTACAGGCAAAATTTCTTCTTTGGCGTTTAAAAAAAACCCTTTCTTAATCAACCCTTTCAATAATCAATGGTATATACAGTGCACTTGCACCGCGATGGGTACGCCCGTCGCACCTACTTTTGCGAATATTTTCTTGGCATACTGGGAAAGAGCAATACATAATAATGTAAAAATCCATAATATAAAATATTACAGCATTGGTCCCAAAATTTTTTGATGACGTGCTGGTGATTTGGTCTGGGTTCAGAATCCCAATTTTTATGAATTTGTGCAAAAATAATGTAAATGATGTGAATATGGAGTTTACAGCTAATTTTGGAAGTAGCAAAGTTGTATACCTAGATGTGGAGATAGAACTAAAAAAATGATGCATTAATAACAAAAGGCTATAGGAAACCCAATGCAACAAATTCGTTGTTAAAATATGATAGTTTTCATCCCTCGTATGTGACAAATTCACTCCCATATGGGCAATTTCTGAGGTTAAAACGGAACACACAGTGAGTAATAGGATTTTTTAGAACAATCAGAGGACTTAACGGAGAGATTGAATCGCCAGGTTATAGTGAGAATGTAATTTCAAAAGCTTTTACTAAAGCTTTGAAAACAGGATAGGAAAGTCTGCTGCAAAAGAAGTGGACGGGAAGGTGAGAGATTTGTCTTCCTTTTCCAACATGTGATCTTTCTATTTATAAAGAATACAGTCAAAAAATCTTGGCTTATTTATTGCAGCGATACTGATTGAAGGATATAAAGCTGGACCCCCCTTTGGGCCCCTATTAGGAATGAAGGAATTTGCGAGTAATCTATTAGGGAAGAATTTTGAGAGAATTAAAAAAGAACAAAAAAATTGTTTTCTAATTTTGCTCCTTTGGTAATCATAATGTGCAATTGTTCCTATGTTCTAATTATGACAAAAAAATACTAATGTTTAGGAAACCCGTTAACATACTTAAAAGATTTTAAACACATGCAAATCAAATTTTGTGTGTAGCCCCCTATGGTTAGTGACCATTTTTACATTGGAAACAATTGCCCCTTTATAAAAAAAAAGAACACTTACTCAGTTAAAATCAGGAAAGGGGACCTCGCTTGATTGATCCCCATACGTAAATGTACATGGGAGATGCCTCTAATATTCCCGTTTGCTGGCAATTTAAAGAGTTATGGGATCAGATGTCAATTGTATAGACATACCAAATTTTTAACCGTGAATCGAAATGGATTCTTAGACAGAGGCCTTGGGTCCATTGGGTTTTAAACGAAGGAACGATTTATCAGTGTTTTTATAATTTTTTTGTTTTTAAAAAGTAATTGTGTGAAAGGGACCGGGATTTCAAAGGGTGCGAGGGGAGAGTTAAATAGCACAGCTGTGCTCTCTCCCAGCATGCCTTGACAAAGCGCTGTGTTGCGTGAAACGGCCGTAGGCCAGGATCATTGTGCTTGTCCACCGATATCTATCATTGAATAAAAGCAAAAGAAACGAAGACTGGTGAGTGCAGCTCTGATTTTTTCTCTCTCACATAGGGATTATTGCATGTCTTGCTTTTTACGGAGCAGAACACCACCAGTATTGAAAGGATTGCTTTTTGTATGGGAGGATTGCATATTGAAGCTGTGTTATTAGGGATTGGTGCCGCCTCGCTTGTCTCTTTCTCACAGATTCTTTTACTGACTACAACAGCAGAAAAAACGCTTAATTAACCCTTGGATAAAAAATTGCACAAAAGAATTGAGATACCAACAACAGCACTACAACAGCAGAAAAAAACTTAATTAACCTTCAGATTTGAATTATGCTACAGGCAAAATTTCTTCTTTGCCGTTGAAAAACACAGTTTCTTTTACTGACTACAACAGCAGAAAAATGCTTAATTAACCCTTGGATATAAATTTCGCAAAAGAAATGAAATGCCAAAAATTAACAGCTATGTGGCCTGTTAAAACGATGTGTATTTTACTAACTACATCAGCAGAAAAATGCTTAACCTTTCGATATGAATTATGCTGCAGGCAAAATGTCTTCTTTGGCGTTAAAAACACCGTTTCTTTTACTGACTACAACAGCAGAAAAATGCTTAATTAACCCTTGGATATAAATTGCGCAAAAGAAATGAGATGCCAAAAACTAACAGCTATGTGGTGTATTAAAACGATGTGTATTTTACTAACTACATCAGCAGAAAAACGCTCAATTAACCCTTGGATCAAAATTCCGCAGAAGAAATGAGCTGCCAAAAAGTAACAGCTATGTGGCGTGTTAAAACGGTGTGTATTTTACTGATTACAACAGCAGAAAAACAATTAACCTTCGGATAGGAATTATGCTACAGGCAAAATTTCTTCTTTGGCATTTAAAAAAACCCTTTCTTTTACTGACTACAATAGCACAAAGACGTTTAAGTAGCCCTTGGATATAAATTGTGCAAAAGAAATGAGCAGCCAAAATTTAAATGGTATTTGGATTGCAAAAAAC
This sequence comes from Phyllomedusa bahiana, assembly GCA_025379985.1. Classification (NCBI taxonomy): domain Eukaryota; kingdom Metazoa; phylum Chordata; class Amphibia; order Anura; family Hylidae; genus Phyllomedusa; species Phyllomedusa bahiana. The sequence continues at coordinate 18,052 of JAODAL010028979.1, read as the reverse complement.
ACTGTTTCTTTAACTGAATACAACAGCAAAAACAGGCTTAGATAACCCATGGCTATTCAATGTGCTCCAGAAATGAGCAGATAGCATTAAAATGTATATGCAGCTGAATTGGACGCACACTGGACTTCAATTCCAATAACCCACAAAATCAAAATTAGAACGGAAGAGAAGCAGTCTATAAGAAAAGCTGTGACATCCCCCAAAAAACGCTGTATAAAAGTTCTTTCTTTTGTGTGATATCTCTAATACTGGAGCTGCAGCAGCTACAACACGGCAAAGAGAGAAGAGTGTGAACTGCCAGCGTCGCGTCTGGATTTATATAGTGCGGTGACGTCACAGAATCCCGCCGGTCTCTGATTGGCTTCATCTCTGCACATGTCATTTAGGCTACTCCTTTCTTCCTCCCAGAGTTCTTTGCCCCATGTAACGCCATGTGCTTGCAGCCATTTTATCAATTAAAAAAAGGCTTCATTTCAGCGAATCACCCAAAACTTCGACTTTGTTCAGAATCGAAGTTTTCCTGAAATTCTAAACGAATTCCACTTCGTTAGAATTGATTCGCCCATCTCTAGTTATAATATATCCTTATTTTCAGTGTAAGACTGTGGAGTCTAGGGACCACCAGTGGAGTTGATTCTAGGGGCTACTTTTTTGTACATGCCTCTAACGCTTTGCAAAAAAAATCCAGAAAAATGGGACATTATTTATTCAAAAACACAGACAAAGGCCATAGTTACAGCTCAATATCTTGACACTAGTCCCAGTAGGAGGCAATATAAGCCCCAGTGCTACTTGGGATAAATATAACAGGTGCGGGCTGCCTAGCACATTTCAGGTGTCCAACACAAAATACTGACACCCTCTGCTCCCCAGTATTTAGAGCAAAAAATACACAGTTTAAAAATATCAAATATGAGGTATTAGTTGATACAGTGGCCATTATATTCGCAGGCTCACAAACCACATCAAGGTTCCTCATTTTCTTGCGAGCTCCTATGCTAACAATATACTGAATTTACTAACAAAAAGCAGAAAGTATCAATATTTTGTGTTGAGCACCTTAAATATGCTGTGCAGCATGCCCAATCAAATTGTAGAGGTGTCATAGGTTGTAAGCCAGCATGGTGCACCATATCTAACCGTATAATTTGCACCTTCTTTATCGCCTTATCTATATGCAATTATCAATATGCATAGAATGTGTGTGAGTGGTTATCTTATCAGTATTATTTGCATTTGTGATTCCTGCCTTGTATGATATTTTGGCTTTTTTACATAGGTGAACAGGTACTTATCCAATGTGCAGTGTTTTATCATTCAGTTGCCCTCCTAGTGGAGGGGTGTGTGAGCTACAGCTAATTAGTTATCTGCATGTTATATTTCTTCCAAATAGCACTGGGGCTTATATTGCCTCTTATATTCTGCATCTTACTTTTTGCCTATTTCTCTCTGCATTTCTGCCTCTCCCAAGGATTTATTTGCAGTTCAAAAACAACTCGGGTCTTCTATTCTTATTTTCGGTTGTCTCTCTCTGCTGCTTTCATTTTTCCTTTCACCCCTGTCATGGTTTCAGACAGCCCCTTACTGGTCTCTTTTCCTTTTCCCTTAGAATGTCTCTCAGAAATATGTTCAGTGTTAGATGTTTGTGGCCTCCTGCTGTCTCTTTCTCTGTCTCTTGTGTACTCTTGCAATGGTCATAACTATAGCCATAGCAGCTATAGTGGCTGCGATTGGGCCCAGAGGTTGATGAGGCCCCATTCATGGATGTAGGGAACAAGTAGTTGGTGGTTTTCTGTTCTCCAGCTGTACTATAAGGGTTCCTTGTTATGTGACGGTATTAATTATACCGTAAATCATTAATACTTGTGTTGATGTCTTAGTTTAATGTCATTACCTGGTGGAGCCATACCTCATTTTGCTATGGGGCCCTATGAATTCTAGTTACGTCCATGGTTGGGACCTTTGTCTTTGCTTTTTAGGCAGTTGTTGCTTGAGAAAACTTTGTGTTGGGTGTATGCAGATAAGTTTTTTACCTGTATAATTAGTAAAATCCCATTCCTCAAACTGTGTGACAACTGGCAGACAGTTTTTCTGAAAATATGCAAGACAAAAGAGCAAATTTTGAATTTTACATTGCAATTTCTGTTTTACTTTCCCCAGAATAAAAAAAAATAGCATTCCAAGTACCTCTGTACCTCTCCCAATACATTATGAGGTATATCCAAAATAGGATGCCAAGTCCCAAGACTCCAAAGATCAAGGAAGGACAAACAACCAGAAAAGGTGTTACAGAAAATTTTGAATGTTCATAGCAAAACGATTTGGTTCTTATTAAAAACGGGTGCCAAACTGAACAATCTCACACATAGTTTTAGATTTACATGTCAGCAAATAATACAAAAATGAAAAGGGTTTTCTCAGCGTGCTGTTTTACTGAGTCACAAGCAGCTTTTCTTTCACTTTGCCACTGTCATGCTGTGTGTGGTCCTACAGCAGTGATTAACATATTTAGCTCCTCTATAAGTAGCTAAGACATTACAAAACATAAGTGCAGGAGATTTAAACTTCAGTAAATAAAGCTAAAATTCTATGAGGAGTGAAAACAATTGTGTATCTGTAAACGAAAGCTAATCTTGTTGGAGATAATAAATCTTCTCCAAGAGTGAGTTCTGTTCCGTGTGACATCACTCATTGCTCTCTGTCTAATCAGAAACCGAGATATGGTCATAACTATAGATGGGCGAATCGATTCTAACGAAGTGGAATTCGTATAGAAATTCAGGAAAACTTCGATTCGGCACGAAGCCTAAGTTTAGGGTGATTCGCGGGAACGAAGCGTGTTTTTTATTGGCAAAATGGCCGGGAGCACATGGCGTTACATGGGGCAGAGAACTCTGGGAGGAAGAAAGGAACACCCTCAATGACATGTGCAGACATGAAGCCAATCAGCGACCGGCGGCTTTGTGACAAAACAAAAACCCCATAAAAACGGATGCCCCTCCGCAAAATTCTCACAAATTCTCACTGTCTGTCCTGGCATAAGCATCTAGCTGCTGTACTATATTGAACATAGTATAAAGCAAACTCGTTTTATCAGCGACTGGGGGGAAAGACCATCAAAAGTGTGTGTCATTTGCACACTTGTTATTCGAGCAGCGTTATTATCTATCTGCTGCTGCACTATATTGCCCTCATAATAAAACAAACTTGTTTTATCAACGACTGGGGGGTAAAACCATAACAGGTGTATGTCATTTGCACACTTGTTATTTAACCAGCGTTAATATTTTCTTGTAGTTTGTGGGGTATTCTCCCTGAAGTCCAGGGTGGGTGTATTTCTGTCCCAAATATGCCTAATTTACATCTGGTTGTTCTGTAGTGTATTTAATACCCACAGTTTAATTTAACCCCTTGATTGTGGGTTAATTTGCACTAAAACATAGAGTGTCATTTTAATTTTGTGCCACATATGCCTAATTTACATCTGGTTGTTCTGTAATGTATTTAATAACCCCAGCTTAATGTAACCCCTTGATTGTGGGTAAATTCGCCTTAAAATACAGGGTGTCTCTTTTATTTTGTCCCATATATGCCTAATTTACATCTGGTTTTTCTGTACGATATTTCATACACAAGGCTTAATTTAAAATTCTTGATTGTGCGGTAATTTGGACAAAAATACTGGTTGTCTTTACTTTATTTTCCTCTATACGCCTAATTTAGATATGTTTTTTCTGTATGATATTTCATACACAAGCCTTAATCTAACCTCTCGATTGTGCGGTAATTTGGACAAAAATACCGGGTGTCTTTACGTTATTGTCCTCTATACGCCTAACTTACATCTGTTTTTTCTGTACGATATTTCATACACAAGGCTTAATCTAACTACTTTATTGTGCGGTAATTTGAACAAAAACGCAGGGTGTCTTTACATTATTGTCCTCTATACGTTTTTCTGTACGATATTTCATACACAAGGCTTAATCTAACTTCTTGATTGTGCGGTAATTTGGACAAAAATACAGGGTGTCTTTACATTGTTGTCCTCTATATGCCTAATTTACATCTGTTTTTTCTGTACGGTATTTCCTACCCAAGGGTTAATTTAACCTCTTGATTGTGGGGTAATTTGGAGTAAAATACAGTGTGTGTGTATTTCTGCCACATACAGTCCCTGACAGAAGTTCTGTTGCTTATCCATGTTGTGGAAACCAAAGCTTATAACCTGACTTGAAATTTATCCATTGGTTTTAGGAATGACTCATATGCAAGCTGAAACCCTCCTAAATGAGGTTTTGGTAATGAAAATAAATTTTTCTTCACTTCGGGAAATATTGATCATTTAAGGAACACAGAAAGGTCAGATTTTGGCAAAGACAAAATTTTGTCGCCCAAGAAAAGTAATTTTGAAAATCCAACAAATAATTCACTTAAAATACAAAGATATGTTTCATAACATTGGTGAATGAAAGTTGTGGTGCTATTAGAAACCCATATTTAATATTTTGGGGTGACTTCCATGAGCTTGAAGAACTGCATCCATGCATTTCGCCAATGATTCATACAATTTATTGATGAAGACATCAGGAAGCAAAGAATGCAGTCTTACATGCCTCCCAGAGTTCGTTTAAGATTCTTTGGTTTTGTCTTCCAGGCTTCCTCTTTTAAACCTACCCAAACATGCTCAATGATGTTCATGTCTGGTGACTGGGCTAGCCAGTCCTGGAGCCACCTTGACTTCTTGCCTTGAGGAACTTTGATATAGAGATGGATGTATGAGAGGGAGCCCCAATCCTGCTGAAAAATTATGACCCCTTTTATGATGGGGAAATTGTAAGAGGTAGCTAATATTTCTTGATATTTTAGGCTAGTTATTCCCTTTCCACATTGAAAATTTGGTTTTCCCCCCAAAAACCCCCAACAAAAATGTAACCCCAGCCCAGTTTTTTCCCAACCACCAAAATTTTTTTTGGGGGTGAAATTTTGGATCCATACGGGCCCTTCCAGTGGGGTTTTACTGCAGTATTTTCAGCGTCTGTTTGTAATTAAAATAGAAGTTTTAAATTTTGGGGAAAAAACCCACCTTTTGCCATTTTTCCAGATCCTTCCGTTTAGCAGGCTGTGGGATTTGGCCCCAAATGCCCACAGTTTTTTTAATTCCCTTTTTTAAAGTGCTGGTTTCCCTTTTGATTCGCCCCCATGGGGGCCATTTCGAGACAGAAATCCTACAAAAATGTTCTAGTTTGAAAAGGGGAAATTGGAGGGGGACCGGGCCCTTTTGGCGCGGGGGTGAAGGGGAAGAGGGGGGTTTTCTGTTTTTAAAACCAAAAAAACCCCGTTCCCCCTGAGCAGTTTTTTTTGGGGGGGTCTGCTGGACAGGGGTTGTAAAAAACATTCCGGGTCCTTTTCAAATTTTTTTTTAAATTTTTTTGTATTTGATGTGAGACCTTTAAAAAGGTCCAGCCCCCTCTGCAGTGGATCGGGTTTCTTCGCTTTTGGGAAAATTCAAGGCTTGGTGCAGGGTGGATTTTTGGGGCTGTTGTCAGGGGGTCAAGTTGCATTTTCAAGTGAAGGTCTGTGGTGCGGGAAAGTTTTTTTTTTACAACCCCTAAAAAACCCGATAAATTTAAAGTGAGCACGGGTGAGGGGGTTTTAAATAGGATTGGGTCCCAATTTATTAAAGGCGAAAAAAATTTTTTGTCTTGCCAAAATCTGCCGTTTTTTTTCCTTAATGTTTCAATATTTCGCAGGAAGAAAAAATTTTTTTTTTGTTCCCAAAAAACCTCATTTTGGTAGGGTTTCAGCTTTTAAGAGTCATTCCAAAAAACCCCTTTTGGATAAATTTTTTAAGTCGGTTATATCGGTTGGGTTTCCCAAAACCATGGTTAAGCAAAACCAAAAATTTCCCTATCGGGGGGAAATGGTCCACCCTAAATCCATCAACTTCCGCCCAGTGGGGGATTTTAATTTTGTGGCCAAGAGTTATTTCATTTTTTTGTGGGGGAATTCTGGGGTCAAACCCAGTGTTTGTGTTTTCGGGCCCTAAAAATTTCCCCAAACCCAGCCATTTCCAGTCTTTTGGGGATTTTTTGCTATTTTGTGGAAAAACATTTTAATTTTTTTCAAATTATTGTGGTGATTCTTTTTTAAAAATTGCTTTTTACTTTAGAGCACCCCCAAAAGGTGAATAGGGTGGTCATCCATTTAATTTTTTCCCTTTTGACGTACTAACCCCTTCTGCACTTTCTTTTTCCTTTTCAGTGTCCATTTTAATAAAGTCAAAAACCCCATATTCCCCAAAGCCAAAAAAAAACCCGAGTTGACCCCAAAAAATTATTTAAATGGAATATATGCATTTTGTTCGGTGTTTTGTATCCACTTGTTTTTGGCTACCCTACTCATCTGACGATCCTGTTTACAAAAAAAAGGGGACCTTGTCTTTAGCCTAATGGCTTTCCGAAAACCCCCTTTCGGCTGTGTTTTTCCTTTTCTTTCCTTGTAACAGTTTTAAAAGAAAGGGAAAAAACCAAATAAGGGGGAAAAAATTAAAAGAGTGGGGGAAAGGGTGGTAACAGCTTTGGGAAAAAAAAATAAAATGTTTTTTTGAAAAGGAAACCGGGGGTCATTTGGGGAAAGGCAGCATGAATGGGGCCACAAAAGGGGGCAAATGACAGATTGTGAAGGGTGGCAAGCAGCTTGATTTGGCCACAGACTGGCACAATTAAACCAGTATGGAGGTGGGTGACAGCGGGAAATCAGGCCGGGAGAGTGGCCCAATGTCAAAAATTTAGGGGGTTTCGAAAGCAGAAAGGTGAAAAAATGGGGAAAGGTGGAAATTTTAACAGCAACATCAAGCCAGGAGTGAGTTTGGGTGACTTTGCCTGGAGAGGGTCGGCAGAAAGCATGAGGAGACCTGAGTTTTGAGGGGTGGCAGAAAGAAATCAAAAAGGAAACCAAAAGGGCCCCAGTGAAGAGGGGGGAGGGGGGTGGGTGGAAAATTCCAGTCCCTTGTAAAGATGTGGGGGGGTTGAAGGAGCGCTGGGCCCCAGATGTGTGGTTTCGGGGCGGGGGGGGCCCGAATCAAAATTTAAGTAGTGGGCAGGTACCCTAAAAAATCCGGGGTTCTGGTTCCTGCCCCCAGGTGCGGCTGTGGGGGGGTCCCTTTAAATTCACTAGGGGTGAAGAAAGCGCTCATGAAACAAACCCCGGGACTCGGGTTTTGCTTCTGATGGAGCTGGTACTGCTCCTCCCCCCAAAATCCCACAGCAGCTGTGGCAGTGGTACATGAGTGCGTTGAACCCCCCTGGTAAACCCCCTTTTAGTAGGGGGGGATTTTTTGCGCAGTTAGGGAGAGGGAAAAACTGATTACATAGGATTACTTATGGGTACTTGAGTTTTTTCCCCTCCGTCTTAGCAGGTGAAAAAAAATGCACCTTTTGGGGGCCCAGAAAACAGGGCCCAAAGGGTAGAGAGCCAGAAAATTTATCCTTCAATTTCCCCCCTTTCATCAATTTCTCCCTGATCTTTCCAATTTCCCCCGGTTCTTCAATTACTCCGGGTTAAAAAATTTTCCCCCCTTTTTCTTATATTTTTGCCTGTTCATATTTTTTTCCCCCCTGTTCTTTCAATTATTTTTCTGTTCATAAATTTCCCCCTGTTCATCAATTTTCCCGTTTCATATATTTCTCCCTGGTTCATATATTTCCCCCTGTTCATATATTTTCCCCGGTTCTCAATTTCCCCCTGTTCAAATTTCCCCCTGTTCATCAAATTTCCCCTTTTTCATCATTTTTCCTTTTTCACCCTTTTTCGTTTTTCTTGTTTATAGTTTCTTTTTTCTTTTTTGTTCAAGGGGGTGTGCTTGGGGGTTTTGGTGGAAATGTCAGAAGTCCCTTGGGCAAAGTTTCCGGCCAGTTCCCCTGAAGGGTTGCAGGGGGAAAAACCCTTTTAAAAAAGGGAGGGACAGCAGTACCCCCAAACTTGGCCGGAGCCCCGGTAGCTTCTGCATTGGGGATTGCTAGACTTTTTATGTTTCTTTTGGGGGGGCAATCGTTTGGTAATGAATGCTGGCACCAAAGGTTTCTGAGGAGCATGGTTTTCTGGGGCCCGGGGGCTGTCTTTGGCCCGAGGTTTGGGGAAGCTTTGACTGCCTGAAAAAGGGAGGTGTGCCACTGAGGGGCTGTTTTCTGTTGCGGGCAGGATGGACCACCACATCTGAGGGCACGTTTCTCACAGGCCCCTGGATGGTGGGCACGCATGATGTTGATGAGGGCGGTTAGGTCCCTGGGGCACGCTTTTTCTTTTTGCCCAAAGGGTTCTACGTATAGCCATGTTCCCCTCCTTTTTTTGTCTTGTCAAAAAAAATTTGGGATCCGGCGGAGTAGGTGAAATTTTTTTACCCAAAGCTCCGCCCCCTGATGAAAGGTTTACCGCCATGGGGCCCCGGTGAGCTCCTGGGCCCCTACTTTCTGGGGCCTGCAAAAATCGGTGGTCTAAATTTATGGGGGTTTTTTGGGTCCCAACCCGCAATTTCTGTTTCCTGCTGACTCCTGGCCCCAAAAAACCGACTTGCAGGCCTGAAACCCAAGTTTCCGCTCTTTCTCCCAAAGTAAAGATGAAGCCCCTTTCTTCCAGGGCCCGGGGCAATGGGTTGTCGCAGGTTTGGCGACCCCCCCCGTGGCGCCACTTCATCCCCGGCCCGAAAAAGGGGGGACAAAGGGGACATGGAAATGGGTGAAAAATTTTTTCATTTGGGGGGCACTTTTTGCCTTGTTTAAAATAGGGCACCCCGTTACTTTGTCCCCCCTCGCTTGCTTCACCCCGCTCCCCTGTGCGGGTCGGCCTAAAATGGTTTGTGTTTGGGCCCGGGCATTTGTCCCCCTTTAACTGGGTGTCACTGTACAAAGCCTGAAAAAATCGCAAAAAAAACCCCCTGCCACTCCCCCTTTATCACTACTTGCCCCCTTTTTGCAAGGGGAAAAGGGGGATGTCTTCCCCACCTCTTTGCTTCCCATTGTCCTCAAATAGTTGGTCCTAACTGTGTAGTGGCGCAGATTTCCACAGCACCCTAGTAGTTTTTGGTGTGGGGTTGGGGAAAAGGGACAGAGGGGGATTTAGGCAGGTGAGGGGCCCCTCACCTGCTCCCGGCCACCTTCAAATTGTGTTTGGTTTTAAATTCACCCACTCTTGGTGGGAAATTTTAATGTAAAATTTGGGAAAAAAGTGGGGGTGGGGCCCAGTAACCATTCATGAAGCTTGGGTTGGTGGTCAAAAACACGGCTGCTTGAGGACAACGGGGAAACTATGGCCCCGAGGGGTGACCCCTTTCTGTGACGTCTTCCTTTTCCCGTGCTGCGAATGTGCCCGCTCCCGGAAACCCCCCACTATTGTGTTCTTTGAAGTATTGTTGGGATCTTTGGGCCCCCAGCTCGGTTCTTTCAAGCTTGGGCGATTTAGTTTTTTGTTTGTCAGGCTGCATTCCCCTTCAGTTATTTGGTAGTTTTGCCTCTAAAGTGCCCAGGGAATTTAAGAGTGAAAACAAATCTAAAAGGGGGGCTGGCAAAGTGCGGGTCTTTCTAAAACCAGCATTGTATGGGACCAAAACCCCGCTCCCCCAAAGCATATTTGAGGGAAAGGCCAAGTTCTACAAAACATACAAAGGGTCTCTGCAGCCAGGAAAAAGGGTGTTTTTTTAACGCTATTCGGCGTGAATAAATTTGGGCCGAAACGATTTTTGTTGGACAATTCGGTGAACTCGGCAAATCAGATTTTTGAGAAATTCGCCCACCTCTAGTCATAACTTTTGTGCACTCGGAGCAGATAAAAATTTATCACAAGGTACTTATCTCAAGGTAAAATTAAAACAGGAATGTATTTAGAAAAAGGCTTTATTACCTTTCTCTACACATTGAAAGCCAATCTTTGAAGTGAGACAACCCATTTAACTATTGTGTTTCTAGCTAACCACATTTTCCCTTTTCATTTACCCCATATCTTGGACTATATCTACTGTACAGTTGAAGCCAGAAGTTTACATACACTATATAAAAAGGCACATAGGCATGTTTTTTTCACTATCTGACATAAAATCAGAATAAACTTTACCCGTTTTAGGTCAATTAGGATTACCAACATAATTTATATTTGCCAAATACCAGAATATTGAAACAGAGTGAATGTTTTAAGGCATTTTTATTACTTTCTTCAAAGCCAAAAGTTTACATACACTAAGGGCCACATATATAATTTTTGGTGCCCAAACGCCATTTTTTTGTGCACAAAAGTAGTGTAGAATACGCCTGTCTCTATGAACCTGTTCTACTGCGGGTTATAAATCAGGCGCATTCTAGCGCAAAAGCGACACTTATGGCTCAGGTATACCACTTTAAAGTGGTTTACCTGTTCCAGCAATAGTGCACCTGTATTTGTCGTACTGAAGCTATAAATGTGTAGCTTTGTACGGTTGTAGTGTGATACACCTCCAGCACGCCCCTGATCTCAGTCGCATTACAAAGTGCTGCAGGCGCTTTGTAATGTGCCTGATGCTGGAGTGCACCTGAATAAAAATAGAGCGAACGGGGAGAACATTCATACATATCCCCCTAAGATTACTTTGCCTTTAGACAATTTTGGACAGCCCATATGATGATGCCATGTCTTTGGAAACTTCTGATAGGTTTATTGTCAAAAGCAAAATACCTTGGAAAGACACTGACGGAAGCTGGTGAGATTGTGTCATTATCCACAGTGAAACGAGCACTGTATCAACATGGGTTTAAAGGCCAATCAGCCAGAAAGAAGCCATTACTCCAAAAAAAAGCCAGATTAATGTTTACAAGACATCAGCCAGGAAGTTAAAACTTGGGCAGAAATGGGTCTTCCAAATGGACAATGACCCGAAGCATACTGACAAACAGGTTACAAAGTGGCTTAAGGATAACCAAGTCAATGATTTGGAGTGGCCATCAGAAATCCCTGATCTCAATCCCATTGAAAATTTATGGATAAAACTGAAAAGGCAAGTGCAGTTATGGCGACCTAGAACCATGGCTCCGTTACACCAGTTCTGTCAGGATGAATGGGTCAAAATTCCTACCAACTATGCGAGAAGCTTGTGGAATGATATCCAAAACATTTGACCCAAGTCCTACAGTTTAAGGGCAATGTTACCAAATACTAACGAAATGTATGTAAACTTTTGACTTTGCAGAAAGTAATAAAAATGCCTTAAAAAATTCTCTCACTCATTATTCTGGCATTTGGCAAATATAAATAATTTTGGTAATTCTAATTGACCTAAAATGGGTAAGGTTCATTCTGATTACATGTCAGATTGTGAGAAAAACATGCATATGTGTCTTTTTATATAGTGTATGTAAACTTCTGGTTTCAACTGTAAACCCCTTTAATTAAATTATATTTTGCTATAAATTGGTCTTTAAAAACAGAAAAAAAACTGGTGGTTTTGCTTATTTCAAAACCTAATGCATTAGAAAAAAAGCAGTTTTTTAAAGGGGTTGTCTCACCATGCTGTTTCACAGAGCCACAGGCAACTTCAAATTCACACTTCCTCACTCTTTCTGGTTAGGCTTTTGCTGGCTCTATAGCAGTAATTAGCATATCAGCTCTATATTCCTATCTCTTCTAATTGCCTATGACATTGAATGCAGGAGATGTAATCTATAATGCAAACAGCTTCAGAGCTCAAATCAAACATTCAAAAGTAATTAATCTCCTTTGTTTTTTTATAGATAACACACACTGTTCTCAAGCTGATGGCCATTCTGTGGTAATTTCACTCCCTGCACTTAGATAATACAAAGAGCTGAGAGAGAAGGAAAGAGCAGGACGGTAGCCATAAAAACTGTTGTAACGGTAGATGGGTAAGTAGATTTTATGGGTCACAGCGAGAGATGGTGCTGGGTATGTCAGGGAATGGAGTCAAATGAGCCCCCGCAAGGTGGGTGGGACTTGACTGTGGAAGCCTCCCAGGTCTCTACCTCTGATGTGGCAGCTCGCGCTGACAACCAAAGTGCTGAACGTAGGACAGAGGGAGCAGACAGAGTTGGCGGGTCTCAGACAGGTGCAACCATAGACAAGTAGTGGAGTCCCACACATGTAGCAGACTGCTGTAGCGACAGAAATCAGAAAAATGGGTAACGCTGGAACCAGGCATCAAATGAAAGTATCAGGAAACGGACAGTAGCCAGCAATCAGGATCAATGTGGAAAAATCAACAAACTGATCCAGAGCACAAGCAGGAAGTTCCTTAGGTCTCAGGTGGTGAGTGGCCACTGGTCCGGTAATTAAGTGCTGTCTCTTTAAATGTCGTGGAGCCGGAGCGTGCGCTTGCTATGGAGGGCACATGTGGGATCCCGGCAGCAGCAAGGACTGGAGCAGCAGCATGGGCAGGTGAGTACTCGCTGGTGGAGGGGACAGGTGCCAGAACAGAGGCATGAGCACGTCCACGGTCTGGACTGGGGACTATGTTGTGGACCATGACACCTGTGTACATTCAGAGCAGATAAAATCTCTTATTTCCTGGTAAGGAAATAAAGGAAAAAATCAAAAAACTGATGTATTTAGAAAAAGTCTTCAATTACCTGCCCTGACATGTTGAAAGTTAATCTTTGTTGTGAGACAACCTCTTTAAGTATTGTGTTTACCACGTTTTCCCTTTCCATTTCTCACATATCTCTGGACTATAGCTGATTTATTTTTATTTATCTATTTTTTGCTTTTTTATAATTCTTTAATTGCTTACAATGTGCCAACAGATGGTGACATTACACTGGAGAAGTGACAGATACAGTGTAACGTAAGAAACAAGAAATTATATTGTTTAAATGAATCAAAACCGAAGATATAGCCTTTGAAAGGGATTTTGCTTTGTGGCAAACCCCCTTTTACAGCCTCTCTATTTATCCCTTACCTAAGGATTCTGAAGCAACCTATTACAATTTAGTGAGGTCTGGTCCTTCTAAGCTCAACCACCAAGGTCCCCACTTGAGGTTACTGCTATTGTAAATGTTCTTTTCAGGAACAACTTTTTCTGCCTCACCTAGGGCAAGAACACACCAATGTTTTTATTTTTGTCCCTAATTTCCTGGTATACTGCCCCATTGCCTATATCTACCTACCAGGTCTAGTTCTTCAGAAAGGCTGTCATATCAATACCTCATATTAAAAAAGGACAATGACAGACTGCATGTGAATTTACAATTTGCAAAGAGACATCTCGGCATTGTTGTGACTGCAAAAATCAACTTATTAAACACAGAGTACAGCTGCACACAGAACACACTAAGACCCCTACAAACAATGTACTAGGGGAGCATGCAAAATGCATTACTGCTATCCTTTATACATGCATAAAAAGAATCTTAGCGTGTTAGATTAAATTGCATATTCTCACCTACTATGTCTGATCTGGATGTATTTCTAGAGTGCAATAATATAACAAGTTATAGTAACTAGGCCTCTGGAGGAGGGTTGTTGTTCCAGGGATTTACTCTGATTGCCAGATTGGAGTCGGAAAGGATTTTTTCCCTAAAATGAAGACAATTGGCGTCTACCTCATGGGGGTTTTTGCCTTCCTCTGTATAAACATTATAGGAAAATAAGCTGAACTTGGCGTCTGTCTTATTTCAGCCTTACAAACTATGTAACTATGTCAAGGTAGCCTTATCAGGTGACTATACTCCATACACACTGATTTTAAAGAACCTCATGTAGCCAGGTGGGGGGAGTACACAGCTGAGATGGAGGCAGCCACTCCCCAAATAATCAAAAAAATAGACCAAAGTTATCCATTTACAGTCTGCATAGACACTGGTGCACACACTACAATTTAACATATGTCACATACAGTATATGGCTGTGCCAAGCAGATCACATTGTTACTTGACTATTCTCTATTACACTGTTGTTGTTAGACCCTTTACTACTTTGCAACAATTAGGCAGCCTTGTATAGAAGGACAATTTTATTGTTTTCCTGATTGTGGCTAATAATTATAAATTATTATTATTATTACATTATTGTCATGCCTGCTAATTATAAAAGGGGAACGCCATATAAGAACAAATTAAACACAAAATATAAAATTGTCTGCTATTCACCCCAGTTCTATTTAAACATCTTTTTTGTGAAAAGAACTTCTTGTTTGGGAACTATCATTTTGTCAGAAAGTCTAGCAGTAATATAAGGTGGTCCTAAAGTGTGCACTGTGTAATTTTTTTTTTCTGCCCTCTTGTCCTTGGGCTAGGTAGTAATGTTAACGAGTCCCCAGTGAAATAAAAAAACAAAATTAACTCACCTTCCTCAGGTTCCCGGTTCCAGTTTTTAAATTTTTTAATTTTTTTTTACTTGGGCCTTTAGGAGTGGTTTTGTTTATTTTGTTACGAGGTGGACAACCCCTTTTAGAGTGTAGTATATGGTTATTAACCTTTGGAAACTCTGAAGTCTTTCTAAATGCAGTTATATAATATGTTTTAATCCTGTAAGAATGCTGGTGCAATTGGTAGCATGCCGCTGGGAATTCTATGTCTTGCTCATGCTGCTGTTCAAGGTTTGTTTGTGTGACCCTACAGTTTAGGGGTAGTTAGTGAAATGTTATGCCATTGCCAAGGGGAAGACGCTAAGTCTTTCTAAACAGATGTGTGAAGCTTAAAGGGTTGTCTCACTACAAAGATTAGCTTTCAACATGTAGGCAAAGAGTTTTTCCAAATACATTCTTCTTTTGATGTTAAGAGATTTATCTGCTCTGAGTGCACACAGGTTACTTTTATTACTGTTCTGCTCTCCCTTCCTGATTAGACAGAGAGCAGGGAGTTATGTCACCAGGACAGACAGCAGCTTGAGAACCGAGTGTGTTATCTCTAACAAACAAAGAATATTAATTCCTTTTTATTGTTTTCTTTGAGCTTTGAAGCGTTTGCACCAGAGAGTAAATCTCCTGTAGTTATGTCAGTACAATTAGAAGAGCTGGGAATGCAGAGCTAATATGCTAATCACTGCTATAGAAGCACCCACAACCTAACCAGGAAGTATAAGTAAGTGTAGATCTGAAGCTGCCTGTGGCTCTGGGAAACAACATGGTGAGACATCCTCTTTAAGTCAGTAAGGCAGAAAGCAGTCGTGAACTATGATTTCTGTGTGACACAGGAGCTGGATGTTGCATTGGCCAAGAGATACCACTCAGCTAGAGAGTGACTGAATTTGTGGCTCATATAGTTTGGCAATTCAGATTAGGTTCCAGATGCCATTGGTTGAAGCAGTGCTCAACAGAGCCTGGATCTAGTATGGGTTAGGTCTGTTCCCATTGAACTTAGCCTGATAAAGGACAAAAGCTTTAGCTCCCACAGTAAAGAGATAGCAGGTAACCATTGGGCTGCACTGTCCAACTGCAGAGTTGCAACTAACCACATTCTGTCATTTCTCCGAACTGATTGTAAAGACGTGCACTTCCTTGTGAGAACTGCTAAGTGTGTGCAGAACTACAAATAACATCAAAGGGGTTTGCCACCTCGCAAACTCCCTTCTGAAGCTGAGTGAGTGTGGTTGAGTATATTTGGAACTCACATAGAAAGGAACAGGGAGAACCATGCAACTGTGGCTGACGAGTCACCACCAGAAAAGATTTTGCAAAGCTCCTTTAAAGTACAGCAAGTACCTATTGTGTGAACTTGTGAATGCCAGCCTAGCAGCCTGGTGTGTACCCTGTTCCCTTTACTTACACCCAAATTTTTAACACCTGTTTGAATTGTAACAGTAACACATTCTGAATAGTGTTTTGATGTTCAACATTGATATTATTAATAAAGTTAAAGCTATAGCTAAACAGTTTTCACTTTTATTACTTTATTTTCATTCCATGCCCAAATTTGCTTTAATTGTATGTACATGGAAATCCCTGTTTCAATTTAGTAATGGATATATCATATGGTATTTCCAGGAGCGCAAGACAGTATTTTATTTACAAAGGACCATGCTAGATGACTTTTGTGCATCATTTAACTGTACAGAAATGCTGAATATAATTTTGTAAATTATACTGGTAATATAATACTCTGTAGCGGCTACTTGATGAATTATCATTAGTTCAAAGAAGCACAAAATATGATACACTTATAGAATACGTTATGTGCTCTACTTTTTAAATTTTTCTTTAACAGCTATAACTTATTATAGCAAGAAAAAGTCAACCAATAAAAACTTCAGTTCCCACTCTATTTCATGATTAACATCTTCCTCGAAGGCCATATGCCTACACACCAGCATAGCCTTTCAGTTCACTGCAGAGCTAGCCTTCAACCTAATAGGCATATACAGCTATCCATTACAAAAGTGGGACAGAATGGGACTATTACAGTGCAAAAAAAGGAAGTCATAATGAGAATGGCTTAATGAGTATATAAAAAATAATTAAAAATGTGGTCACTCTGCTGTGAAAGCTCTCAGAAATGTACTTACAGAAAAGGACCCATAGAGAATTACTTCCCTATCGACTATGTGGTCTATAATTCATAATAGGAAAAGTCTCAAGTGGGCTATGAATTCACTAGTAACTTCCACCTGTACAGTTTTTTTATAAAGGCTGATTCTACCCCACAGAAAAAAATTTTTTTTAATATTAAAATGCCATTTTGAAAGTTATATTTTAAACAAATGATACTTGTCGGAAAAAAAATTAGGGTTTCAAAATTAATAACAGTGCACTACCGGTTTTCAAGAAAAAAACCTGCTCTTTGTTTAAATTGTATTTTTGGATGTAGAAATGTAATTGTCATATGCTTTTGTTTGTGAACAATCTGGAAGAATTAATGATGTCTGTATTTTAAGAATGCACAGAATGTTACACAAATTAAGTTGTCAAATGAAATTTCTCCACCCTGTCAGGAGCATTGTTGTTACTTGTTAAAAAACATTTTAATTTAATTGTTTTAAAAATAAAGAATGCACATATGTAGCAGGTACAATTCTGTCTACAGCCATTACAAAATTGCATAGTGCAATCTGGGATCCGCGATGTATCACTGCATAATTATGTGCCCCGTTGGGAGCCTAGTAAAGCTAGGTAACGAAAACCATTTTCTTCTAGTCATTTCCAGATAAAAAGACTGACAACTTGTCTATAACGCATTGTTTCTTGTAAAAAGACCCAATGCAAGAATACAATTTTTTCTAACCTTTTAGAACAAACTGTCAGACGTAGAGCATGGTGGGGTTTGATAAAATACCACTGACCCCAAAAACCCTTCAAAAATGCCCTAATGCAAAATTATTTTTATGTAGACCATTCAAAACTTTACCATAGAATTTAAAGTAACATCTGGCTGCAATGTATTGAAATGAGAATAAAATGCAAACAAAGAAAATGCAGCAGAAAATGTGAGCAAAACGTGAACATCATTTTTGGGGTTTTGCCACAAAATAAAAAATTGCGGGGAAATTTGTAAGTTAAATAATAAAAATTTTCCCATTCATCATTATTAAAAATTCTGAGTTTTTGTCTTAGCTGCTCCCTTTGTGATCCTTGTTTACAGTTGTCTCCAGGAGATATGACCAGGGTGAGAGGGTCCCGGTCGCACATGCTCAGAATCCCCCCTCCCAAAGGGAGCTACTTGGGTTTAAAACCCGGTGCTGTCATTTACTCCCGTACTCATATCCCCTTTGTAATTAGTCAAACATTGCAAATAAATAAAAAGAAACCTCAATGAGCTATGTGCATTAGCAAAGAGAAATAAAATCCACAGGTTTTGGTTTCCCGCGGGTTTGAACAAGGACCCCTTTTGCTGGGGGGCCCCAAAAATTTTTAACCTGGTACAAAGTGCATATTATGTTAGCACATAAACAGACCTTTTTGACTAAAGGGGAAAAGGGATGGTGATTTCACCCCCAGGGTCAATGTTTTGCAATTCATCAAATACCCCCCCGCCCCTTCTGAGCCCAGAGCAGAGGTGGATATAGGAGGTATGAAATGAGATTGTCGCAAAACCCTTTTAATACTTGTCTTAGTAGACATCGTAATAGCAGATGTGAATTTTTT
>JAODAL010028978.1:0-52423 GCA_025379985.1 Phyllomedusa bahiana | reverse complement strand
TAAAAAATTTTAATTTAATTTAATAATTTTAAAAAACATATAGGGACAGACAGATAAATAGATAAGACAGACACACTAAATGCTATATATACAGGCAGAAAAACCGCACTACCCCCCATCTCAATGAGGACTAAAGGGCAAAACCCAAAAACGACCCTTGTAATTAATAGGGTCCATCGGGCGCCGTGGGTGTCTGTTGTGAAGCAGATTCCATGTCTTCCGCTTTCACCTCTTCACTAAAGGTTATGAAGGGAACCTCTGACAGAGATGTGAACCTAGTCTAATATTTATAATGTTTAATGCATTTGTTAAGTGAAATATGTGTGTTCCTGTTAAGAACCAAACATGACAACAGAGCAGGGCAGCTGCTACTTTACTCACCCGGGTAAATCCCAATTTAACTTTAAAAAGAAATTTCCCCCCTGAGAACCAACCAGTGGCAACTTTTTTGTACTGGTAAAAGCCCCTGCCCCAACTTTAAAACCTGCTGACTAATCGTGTGTCCCCCCCTAGCCACCAACATAGGTGTTTAACTAGCTTGTTTTAGCTAGGCACAAGCAGTAGTGTCTAAAGCTGGTCAAACACATAAAATCTTCTCAAATGTAGCTGTAGGGATTGTTTGAACTAGCAATACCAGACTGAAAGCAGTCAATCAAGGTGGAAAATGAGTGGCCACATTTTTCTGCTTTCTATATTGACTCTGTTTCCTTTAAATAAAAAGTACCCTATCAAACATCAAACATATTGTATTGTCTTATAGAGGACTTTACAGTTAATACCTGTTTTAACCATAAGCCATAGCATGCCTGCACATTTACACTTAAATTTAATACAAGAATTCCCTGGTCTCCTGAATGGATTCGATGATCCAATAAATTGGGTAGAGTATCCAAAGGTAAGGGCTGCCTTGTCAAAAACTGTCCCTTTGAACATTTCAAGCTCAGCAAAATTCCCTTCTATGCATCCACCAGGATGAGCTATAACAGGATTATCTCTTGGAAGTTCCAGAGCTGCACACAAAACATTTGTGATCTTACAAACTCACTGCATTCTTTAAAAATAACTTAAAAGGGGGGAGGGGTGCCAAAATTTTGTTTTTTTACCCCAAGGCTCTTTGGCAAAATGTAGGACAACATGCTACAGGTGAGATTATCTACATAGCAAGTCCCTGGGCAAACCTGCTAATGAGGTATGATGTATCAAGTGCCACTCCCAGACATCCCACACCTTGCCCTGGTGTCTGAGTGCAGAATAGTTTTACAAGTACAGTAATAATGCTAGTCGTAATAGTCTTCTAAATCTCAGTTAAGACAAGCATTGAGTTTTATAAGACTTTGTGCTGCATTGCAAAAAAGGGGCATGGTTCAGGTATAAGTATAAAATGTGACCATTAGATACATAATAAATTAGTGATCACAATACTACATTGACGCTGTATTAAACAAGTCTGATAGCACTGGGGTCCCAGATTTAAGTTGACAGGACAACACTCATTGAGTGTGTTTTGTAAAACTGTACACTAAATACATATTTCCCCCGTGACATTTCCTCCGGGTTAAAATATAAAAAAAATTTTATAATATATAACAAAAATATATAATATTTAAAAAATAATATATAAAAAATTTTTATTTTTTTTAAAATTTTTTTAAAATTTTTTTTGGGGTTTTCCGCTGTTTCATTGGTGGCAAGGTCCAAAGTGAATGAATTGTCTGTACAGCATGCGGAATATGAAATAAAAGAAGAATAAAAAAAAAAAGAAGGTGGATCAGTGCTTAAACAGTAGCTGCCCACAGAGCTGCCAGTGATTTTTTTTACCCAGCTATTTAAATGAAACTCTGTATCTTTTGAAAGCCAATTGTTGTGTTCCACACCATAGAGCAGATTATTCATCTTCCTGTAATACACTGGAGATATCCTTTGAAGAGACTTCAGAGTTTGGAAAGTCATCCAAATCTCAGGTTTATGATCTGCAGACTTTGAAAGCAGATATAATATAACACTAGATAAAGTATTTAAAAGCCTATCCATGTCATGTGTTATCAGGTACAGTCCTCAAAGTGCACTGTGTCTATTGTATCCGATTCTGAATTTTCAAAGGCAGATTGTTTTTAACCCCTTAGACACGCAATAAACCCCATCAAGGTCACAAACGTTAAAAAAGGACTTAATAGGCCCTGTATTCAGGTCTATAAAGACGTTGGATTGAAAAACTTCTCAAGCTAAAGAACAATATTCTGTTTATTTCTTTTTTTAATAAAATAGTAAAGCATGAAAAATAATTGTATGTTACAAATATATATATATATTTATATATGTACAGCAAAAAACAAACAAAAAGATGGTGCATATTTCACATAGCAAAGAGCAACACAACATACAAAGTTTCCCTTTGCAGTATCTAGTGCTTTTTGATCTATTCATGGCTAGAATTTGTTTCACAATAGAAAGAGTCAATAAGCCCTTTGAATTGATCCATCTCCCTTTTTAACCAAGCAGTCCCAACGTGTATAACATTTGGCTTGATTTCCATTAAAAAGCCACAGGGTAGGACTAAAGGGATGGAGGCCTCAGTTCTTTTGTCAAGAAACCTCTTTTGTTGCCCTCTTTGCAGAAACATACACATTTCTCTTTTTTAAGTAGTGGGAAAAAATAAATATTGCACATTATTTCCCAGTGACAGAACTAAACACTACGGTTATGTCTTGAGAGGAACATTTTGCCTTTGATGGCCAAGTAGGGCAAGAGGTCAATGTCTTAAGTAATGGGTAAAATCTATTCCACGAGTGGAGCTGGATTGTACAAAAATAATAATAATTAATTGGTATTTTCAAGCATTTCAGTAGCTATTAGTAGAGTTCCCAGATATGTGCAGAAAACTGCTAGTCCAGTAAATTCAACACCACTCAGGATTTATAAGACAGGACCCTGGTCATAGGTGTTAGTCATATCATGGAGTCCCTGCTCTGCCTGTCATCTCTCCACTGGATACAGTAACCACAAGTTTCCATAAGGATTTACCTTGGCTTGTTGCACTGTGGTGATTAATAAAACAAGTTCCTAGCTAGGGTGGCTAGTCTGTGCAGTACATAGGAAGGCACCCTTCTCATACACAGGTGGGTGGCTGTAAGGCTGATTCATACTTTCCATGGTGAAGTTTTTGTGGGTGCTGAGTCTTTTTGTAGATTCCTGTACTTGTGATGACACTTGCAGGTTTTCTCCTGCTCCTTTTCTTTAATCTTTTGCTGAAGACATTCTGCCAGGACTGTAGGGTTTTCGAAGTCCATATCCACATCCCACTGGTGATGCCTACAACAAGTAACATAAATATTTTAACCATAAAAATTTCTACAGCTGGGATAGAGTTTGTCATTGTACAATCCAGGGTTTTAGTCTGGCTGTTGAGTTTACACTTATCTTGCGTGGCTAGTATTTTCCAGTAGTCCATGTTAAGTCGCTCATAGAAATAACAAGCAATGACACAAGTGGCAGGGACTGTGTACAAGACAGAGAAGACCCCAATCCTGACCATGAGCTTCTCCAGCTTGTCAGTGTTTTCCCCTCCAGTTTTCATGACTCTCCTAATGTGGAAAAGAGCCACAAAGACAGAGAGAATAAAAGAAGTGCCAATGATGAGGTAGCAGGCCAAGGGAATGAGCACAAAGCCAGTCAAAGCATTGACATCCATGCTGCAAACATAACAAACCCCTGTGAGTTCATCACCAGCTACTCTTCTCATGACCATGATCTTGATTGTCTTCACAGCTGGGATCGCCCATGCAGCCAAGTGGAAATAGCTACTGTTGGCCTCAATAGCTTCATGCCCCCATTTTTTCCCTGCAGCCAGGAACCAGGTCAGAGTCAGAATCACCCACCACAAGGAACTGGCCATCCCAAAGTAGTAGAGGATGAGGAACACTATGGTGCAGCCGGTGCTTTCTAGACCCTCCTGGATGACATAGAGCTGCCCACTGTCTCTATCACAGGCTATGCTGTCTGCTCCAGCAAACAGGCGGATGATGTATCCTACAGAGTACACACAGTAGCACATGGACAAGAATATGATGGGCCTCTCGGGATACTTGAAACGCTGAGGGTCTATCAGGAAGGTGAGCACCGTGAAAGCGCTGGAGAAGAAGCACAGGATAGACCAAATCGCAATCCAGATGAAGGCAAACTTCTTGTCATCCTTGCTCCAGTAAACATCTACTCCAGAGGTGCACAGGGGGGCACAGGAAGCACTCTTCTCCACATGGTGAAACTTCCCGGAGTTCTCACAGGTTGTCCTGCTGGGTAGGTCCTTAGGCTGAGTGTCAAGGCCATTGCTGGGTCTCTGTGGCCTGAATATGGGGGGCAGCATGCTAGATCCTCGGGGGGTCTCATCTGACCCATTGTTGGGAGCCTCCATACACAGGTAGTTTGGGTCGTTTTTGTTGGGCAGTTTGCTACAATCCAGGGAGTCTGGCCACTTGAAATTAAACTGCTCCATGATTGGGGAGCACTTGAGTCTTGCCTGCTCACACATGACCCTGCAGGCTGGGATGGGGGTGGACACCTGCTCGGTGCACATAGGAGCATACAGTGAGCACAAGAAGAACTTCAGGTGACTGTGACAGCCATACTCGACCAGAGGTGCGAACTCGTGCAACTGGATGGCCGCCTCCCTCTGGTTCTCATGTCCCATCAGGTTGGGCATCCTGGTCATGTTGTAGCCGATGTCCTTACACATGGGGATCTCGATCGCCTGACACCTGCCATCGCCAGTGCGGTCTGTGTCTATGGAGCTAATCCCTGAACAGAGGCATATTCCGAGCAGCACCAGCAGCGTGGACCGTGAGAGCTGAGCGCTGCTCTCCATGCCGGCAGCTCACAGAGTGTTCAGTCACAGGCTGGGATGACCGGGCTCAGAGCGGCATAACTCCTCCAGTCCGGCCAAGAGGTTCTGCAGAAGTCAGAGGCTCTCCTGAGCGCGCATGTCCCTCTGCCTTCTTCTCTGGTGTCACAACCAAGTGAATGTGCTCCACTTCCCTGCTCCTGCAGACACTCCTCCTCCTGCTCCTCACCCTTCTATCTGCAGCTCGAGCAGCTGTTTTGGGGGCTGTGTCCCAGGATGAAAAAAAAAAAAAACCTGTTGGAGATCCGCCTCGTATACGACATCTACTTTGCATGAGAAAGGTGAAGCTGACACGTTGATTACTTAGCAATGGGGCTTCAGGCAGGACCCCTGCACAGACAGAGCTGCACTCCCACACTTTCCCTGCTCCCCTCCCTCCCTGGGGAAGTTCTCCAAGTGTCTAGAAAGTAATCACAGCTCCCAAGTGCAGGTAGGAAGTGAGGGGGGAGCAGCTTATTTGGAAACAAAACACTTCTGCTTTTGAACCTATTTCTTCTTTATGGGACGTGGTGGACTCCACAAAGACTTCCAATTTATTGCAACCGGTTACATGGGCAATAAACCCTTATTGTTTCCCAATGACCCACTAACTCATCGGACTTTAAGGGCTTGTCCCCACAGCAAGGTTTTCAGTTAGGGTATGTTCACATGGTGTAATTTCGCCACGTATTTGTGCTCTAATACGGACGAGATGCTATGGATTACGCCTCCTCTCCCCGCTCATACAATACTATCGCATTGTACACACGGGGAGATAAGTGACATGTCAATTACATGTGGCGAATACGCACCGCGAGTAATGAATGTCAATGGGGCCGGCGGCCTGCTGGCCCCCCCGCGTCGCTGGAGTGCTCGCACATTGGCGCGAGCTCCAGAAAGACACGATGTATTGCGGCGCGTACTATATGCACCGCAGTACATCGTGTGAACATAGCATCAGATTTACAGACGGTTTTCAGATTTGAAAACCGCCTGTAAACCGACTGTCGGCCTTTTACATTGATTTAAAAAGAATATCCGTGCAGCAGTCCACACTGTACGGATTTTCCACTGGACGGTTTTTGACACCGCCGGCGTTCTGAAAACTTAGAACATGTTCCGGGCAGAACATGAACATGTGGGCGTAAAGGGGGACGGCTTGAATCTGCAAACTGCGGACAATAGCCGCCCCCCCTGCATGCCAAAATAAGGGCATGTCCCCACGGCACGGGTTTTCCACCCGAAAAAGAGTGAACATGCACATTCTTCCGTCCGGTTTTCGGATGGGAAATGGGTAGAGGGAGGGCTTTTCTCCACTCATTGCGGCCGTTGGGACGGCACTAAAACAGGACAAATACCGGTCAGATAAACCGACCGGTATTTGTCCTCTGCCGTGGGGACATGCCCTAAGACAGAATACCGGTCGGAAAATGTGACCGGTATTTTGTCTTTGCCGTGGGAACACAACCTAAGATTTTTGCTCTCCTTCCGTTGAAATTTGAAGCATTTTAGAATAAAGAAGGGTTATTACTCATAGATGGAATGATTTTTCATGCAATGTGATCAAAGCCCTCATGACCTAGAATCTATGATACTAAACAAGGCAGTAAATTATGTGCAATGTTTATAATATTAGAAAAAATGTTTAGAAAAAAATCTCACATATTGGTGACAGACTCTTGGTAATCTGATGGCTTGTGATAATTCATCACAAGCGAACGTGCTGGTTCATGAGGTTTAAAAGTATTGTCATTTTAGTCAGTATGAAAGTGATAGAGGGCCTGTGGCCATTCCTGATATGTCTGATTAAGTCAATACTGTGAAATTACAAGTCTGGAGCATCTTTCCTTATATCTCTGTGGTGTGCTGTTCCTCTGTTATTCCGTTTGGAAATTTTTATTACTGAATCTGTTCATTATCAGCTGGGGCTGTGTCCACACAACTGAAATTGTCCAATCAGTGCTTATTGCAGGGACACACACCCTTGAACAATGGAGTAGTAACACCCATCTGATAGATTCAGTAATCTATTTCTAGAAGGAACAACAGAGGAACAGCACAACACAGAGTTATAAGAGAAGATGCTCCAGAATTGCTATATCAATGGGAATACAAAGATTTACAACAACAGACATGTCAGGTGATATCACAGGTCAGGTGTATGTTATGCAACACATTTATTTATGCAGGTTCGTTATTTAAATACTTTTTTTTTTGCACAATATCACACATCACTATTTAGTCTAAGGCTAGGTTCACACGGCTCATCCATGGCATAATTGCGGGGACGGATTTCGCCCGCAATTACGCCGTGTGCCATGTAGCAGGGGTGGGGCGGGGAAGCCGGCAGCTCGCTGGCGCCATAGACTTTCATTATCCATGGCGCGTATACCGCTGGGATAATGTGCATGCCACTTTCTCGCCGCTCGCGAAATACGAGCAGGGAGAGGAGACGGAATCCATAGTTCTCTATGAGAACTGTGGATTACCGTAATGACTAGGACGGATTTCAGCCGTATTGAGCGCAGTACGGCACGCAATACGGACTGAAATCCATCCCAAAATCAGCCGTGTGAACATGGCCTAACATTACCTTCCACGCTGGCTTAAAGGATGGCACTTTTTCTATGCTAGAGTCTATATAACAAGAGGTTTTATTGTGTTACAAGTCATATTTCACAAATTTGTTGCCATGCCCACTTTTCTCCCCATCTTTACACTCTAGTGGGTATCATAGGTGCAAATACAATTATTTTTTAAATACCATTTCTTGATTTAACCTCTTCCACCAAGTTGTTAAAACATTATTCTACTATTTTTTAAATAAATATATTTCTAGATACATTACGCTGCATAGCTACACAGATCTGTAGTTCAGGACTCTAGGAAAGCTGGATGAAAGCCATTGTGCGAGCTGCAAGGATGGCCATATTGTATGCCACCCAGCTTTCCCAAAATCCTGAATTGCAAATTCATCTGGCCATGTAGTCAGGACCAGGGTAGCAGCATATGGGTCAGCAGACTTGCTTTTCAGGAGTTTGGGAAAGATGTGTGACAATCTCTATTGGAGCTCTAATGGCAGTTAATCGACATATACATAAAATAGCTGTGTGATGTGTGGGAAGTTTTCTAGAAAAATAAAATAGAAAGGTTAAGTACCTACCTATATGCTGCCATCAGTGTAAACATACCTTCCTAGTGTCCCTCTTTTGTTGGGACAGTCCCTATTTTAACTTATAGGGGTTGACTCACTAAAAGGATTGCTTTTTATGTTAAAGATCTTGCAAAAATAAGTCACTTTGCAATATGTGTCCATTAACAGTGTCCTATCTTTCCTGTTCCCCCTCTTGTAGGGGCTGCATCAGGTCACCATATTTTAAGCCTACCGATCTTCTGATAGGCTGCCAGTGCTGGTCGCTATAGCTACAGACCTGAGGTGGCATGTACGATCAGGGCTGCGCCAGAAATCTGGCATCTTTTCAGCCCGACATCAGGCACAGCCCCGTTCGCACTAGTTAAAAGCCTCCTGTACACCAGTATCAGGCACATTATAGAGCGCCCGCTGCACTTTGTAATGTACCTGATTTCGGGGGGCGTGCGGGAGGCGGGGTGGCACTAAACCAAACGAGCTACATTTATAGCTTCAGTATGGCAATTTAGGGCTTTCTGCGGGAACAGGCAAACTACTTTAAAAGGGGGATACCTGAGCCAGAAATGTCGTAATAGGTTTAGAATGGTCTGTTTTATGACCGCTGTAGAACGGGTTCATAAATCAGGCGCATTCCATACTATTATGATGCACATTAAAATTGGCATTTACACTCCAAAATTCATACATGTTGTCCCTGGTGTCCTCAGCAGCTGCTCCCTGCAGGTCAGTAGAAGGCAGTAAAGTCAGTAAACACTGAATTAAAAAAAGAAACCGAGAAAACAGAACTGAGGTAAGATGAATCCTTGTAGTGAGACAACCCTTTTAAGTCCCTCTTTGCTCTTTAAATGTCCCTCTTTTTAACCTTGGAAATAAGACTTGTATAAATGAACTTACTATATGAATTCCTAACTGTATATTAGACTGTAATTTAGATAATATTTAATCATATGGGGTAATTTGTACCTTCAAAATGTCTATTTTCTGATGATTTTATGCTAATATTTTAACAAAAACCTTCATTAAGATATACATTAAAAATAGATCTTTCTCTCTATGAACTTAAAAGTTCCTTTTTGTCCAAAAAGTTGGGTGATATGGTGTAAACACAGGCTATGTACTGTCCTTGTGGTGGCATATTCATAAGCTGACAATTGGATGTGCACAGATATCTAATATATGTTTCTTTAAATTTAGGTTTAGGGGGGGAAAAAAATCTTTTATCCTTTTTTTTTTAGGGATGATTGGGACTATTGTCCTTCTGATTGAAAAAAAGAGAAAATTAGAGTGTTGTTCATATTCATATATATTGGACAATGCCCTTTGTCTGTTGTCATTCCACAAACATATTCATAAAGGATGAAATGTTGCACAGGAGCCAGCAGGGCACTTTCTGGGATAGGGGTTTAATTGCCTCTGCCCAGTCTCTGAGGTGGACCTTATACAACAGCTATAGAAAAGCCACAGTTGCAGTTTCTCAGCCCCATGGAGCACATTGAATGCTGTGTCACATTATTATACAGGGGACAGACTGATCAACTGACAAAAGATTGTCTGCTATAGACTCCTCCTGCAGATACCCCCTCAAGGAAGAAAGCTGTTGATTTTCCTGATAATGACAGTGTCATAGATGATGCAAGGGGTGGACAGACTACAATCTACTGAGCTTCTGTTTGCATGTGAAACAGAGGAGACAATGTTTATCTAGATTGCAGTAAAGATCCTGCCCTTGCCACAGAGCAGTCACATTGACCAGACGCTTATCTGTGAGATCACTGGGCCATCACTGTTCAAAGCCTCCCATTTGTAGACCAACTAATCTCACACGATTATCTCAATTACTTCTCAATCTAACAGGTCACTTTGATTCAGAGGACACTTACTCACTTAAAGAGCCCCTCCAAGATAATATACATTAAGGGAGGAATTCTGTAGCCATATCTGCACTGATAGTCAACTTATTGCAGTCTAATATAACATGTATTTTCTCCCATAGTGAGATAAGCTAGGAGGGTTATTTAAAGAGGACCTGTAACATCTCCGGACATGTTTGTTTCAGTAAATACTAGTATTCTCTGTTACATAAGGCTGCGTCCACGAGGCAAGGACAAAATAATGGTCAGATTCCTAACACTTTACACTCATTTTTCATTATTTGACCTGTTTTTTTTTGCCATGATTTTCATACTTACCTCCCGGACACCCCCGCTCAGTCTCGGCTGCTGGTCGGTTCATCCTGGAAGCAGTCAGTGAACGGTCTTTTACAGTGACAGCTGAGCCCGTTAAGGGGCCACAAAGGGCTGTGCAGGTGACGTTTTGCCTGTATTGGTTACCGTCACGTGAACAATGAATGTTCATGGTTACCCACAGGATGAAGGTGGCCCGGGGGGATGAATTATTTCTAATTTTAAACATATCTTGTGGACCAAAAGGGGATTCTTAGATCCCGGAACATTCCTTTAACCATAATATATAGGACATTTATCATAAAACACAAGTGATATGTCTTTGTTATTCGGTAAATGTAACCTACAAGGTGTCTTCTCCTTTGGTTGATATTGACAGTTGCTGTTATTAGCTAAGTTATAAGATTTGCATAACTTTAAGGTCTTTTTTTTTTTCAAATGTTGAATGTTTTTCTTTTTAGTTTCTAATAAATAACCTTATAAATCTTGAGCAAAAACTAAGGGCGACATGTATGAACGGGGCTGCTCCCTGTTCAAGGTAGATCAGTTGTATTTCCAAAACTTGCCCGGACGGCATTTTTAAAATGCAAAAGACATGTACGTATGCAAAGCATACACACACCGTTTATGGATCCAATAAAAGGTTCATACAACTGTCAGTTCTACACCCCTCTATATGTTTAGACTGCGTGTCGACCAAGTTTCTACATGTCCCCCTAAGTAAATATTATCTACTTTATCTATTATCTATCTATTATTATTATTATCTATCTATTATTTCTATCTATCTATCTATTATTATCTATCTTCCCCTTCTTTTATCTTCTATCTATTTTTTATCGTCTGTCTGTTGTTATCTATCTATCGTTTCTCAAATCAACTACTATCTATTTTTATGTATTATCCTTCTCTATTTTTATCTATCTTTTTTTATCTATCATTTATGTTCTTCCCTCTTTTTTATCTATCTGTTATCTTTTTATGTATCTTATTATCTATCTTTTATTATCTATCTTCTATTTCTATCTATCTATCTATCATTTTTATCTATCTAGCTATTATGTATTATCTCACTATTATCTATCGCTATCTCTATCTATCATTTTTTATGTATTATCCTTCTTATTTATTATCCAACTTTGTCTGTCTGTTATTATCTATTTATGTTCTATTATCCTTCTATTTATCTATTATTATCTACTATTATTATCTATTTCTATCTATCTATTAGTATATCTATCTATCTATATCTATTATCTTATTATCATTATATCTATCTTTTTATATTATTTTTATTATTATTATTATTATTATTATTATTATTTTTTTTATTTTTGGGCCCGGGTTTCCCAGAGCGCTGACATCAGGTTTTACAAATGGGTTCAAAAAAGTAAAAAGGTGAAAAATTATAACTGAAACTGGTACAAAAGGAGAGAGGCCCCTCCCCCGTGGGGTTACAGTCTAGAGGAAGGTGGGAAGAGAAGAAGGTGAGGGGCAGACAGGTTTATGGATGTGTAGTGCGCGGGGGTTATTTTTTGGTTATAGGCATCCTGGAAAAAAGGGGGTTTTAGGTTGCCTTTGAAGCTGGTGGGTGGGGGAGAGTTGGGTTTTGGGGCAGTGAGTTCCAGGTGTGGAGAAGCACGGGGGAGAAGTCTTGGAGACGGTTGTGTGGGGGAGCTGATAAGGGGAAGAGCAGAGAAGAAGGTCCTGGAGGAGGGGAGGTTGCTTGAGGGGGATATTGGAGATTAGAGCAGAGATTTTTTGGAGGGGAATGGTTAGGGAGAGCCTTGTGGTCAAGGTTGTAATTGAACGGTTTGTGGGAAATGGGAAGCCAGTGAAGGGATTGGCAGAGGGGAGAGGCAGAGGGTAGCGAGGGAGAGGTAAAATGACGGGCAGGAGTAAAGGATGGATTGGAGGGGAGTGGGGGTGTACTGGGGGGCCCACAGAAAAGGGTGTTGCGTGTTAGGGGGGAAAAACGAGGGCATGGCCAGATTTTTGTGCTTTCGAATTTAAAGGAAAGAAGGATACGGGAGATATTTTTTGGTGGAGGCGGCAGGTGGATTTGAGGGTTTGGATGTGTGGTTTGAAGGAAGATTGGAGTAAGGGGTTTATCCCAAGGCAGCGGCTTGTGGAGTGGTGGAGAGTGTAGCCTTTGACTGTGATAGAGAGTCAGGTGGAGGGGTGGAGTTAGATGGTGGAAAGTGAGAATTAGTTTTCTCCCGTTTAGCTTCAGGGACGTGAGGAGAAGAAGGAGGATATGGAGAAAGACGTCAGGGATCGGGAGAGAGAGAAGTGACATCTGGGCCCGGAGATGTAGAGTTGGGTGTCTCAGCATACAGTGGTATTAAAAGCCATGCGATGCTATTATTTGACCCAGACATAGTGTAGTGGGAAAGAGTGTGGGCCAGGACAGCCCCCTGGGGTCCCCCAAAAACAGAGAGGGCCCCGGGAGGAGGAGGGGTTTTAAAGGTGAGAAATGCTGAATGTCCGATCAGTGAGGTACGAGGAGATCCAGGAAAGAGCCAAGCCCATGATGCGAGGGAAGCAGAGGATTTGTAGCGGTGGGAATGGTCGACAGTGTCAAGGCGGGAGGCAGGTCTAGGGGAGAAGCAAGAGTAGGGGCGTGGGTTTTTGGCCTTGTAGGTCTTTTTGTGACTTTGGTTTAGGGCGGTTTTGTAGAGGGTGTGGGGTCGGAACAGATTGAAATGGGTAAAGGAGAGAGTTGGTGAATAGATGAGAGGAAAATTGAAGATGGACGGTTTGTTCGAGGAGTTTGGAGGCGAATGGAAACAGGGGATGGGGCGATAGTTGGCAGACAAGAGGGGTAAGAGATGGTTTTTTTAAAGGGGGGGTGTGTGGGGCATGTTTAAGGTGAAGGGGAAAATGCCCGAGGTTAATGATAGGTTGAAGGATGGGCGAGGGCTGGGAGGGGGAAACGCCTAAGGTCGGGATGAGGTGAGATGGGGTGGGTCAAAAATTACGGTAGTGAGTTTGGATTTTGGGCGTAGAGTGGAGAGGTTGTCATGAGGGGGAAGTAGAGAAGCAAAGTTAGGAGGGGGTGGTGATGAGAGGTGTAGAGGTGGGATGTGGGGGGCCTGCAGGGAAAGAGTAGACAGAGGGGATGGGGGGTGAAGCTTTGTTGTGAGATTGTTTAGTTAGGAAGTAGTGGCGAAGTGTCTGCTGAGAGGAGAGAGGGGGGAGGGGGTGCTGGTGGACGGAGGAGGGAGCGTTTTTAAGGTTTGAAAATTTTTGGGGTTGTGAGACAGGGAGGTTATGAGAGTGGGGAAGTAGTCCTGTTTGGCGATGAGAGTGGATTTAAAAGTATGAGTGATTGTTTGTAAGAGGCGGGGTCTCGGTGGAGCGGCTTTTCTTCCAGCGGCGTTCGGCAATTTTTTTGGGAAACTGCCGCTGTTTGGTGGAGTCTGTGTGCCAGGGTTGTTGTTGGTTTTGGTGTTTGTTGTGTGTGGGGGGCGACCATGCAAGAGTGGAAGTGATTGGTTGTTGTAGAAAAATGGTGGCTTTGGGTCAGTAAAAGAGGATATGGTAGGAGGGGGAAAAGAGATTCAGAAGAGAGTGTGAGGGTTAAGGTGTTTGGTTTTTTTAGGGGGGGGGCAGTAGATTTTGGGGCAGGGGGGGGGTGTGGTGGAAAAAATTTTGGGGGAAGGGGGAGCAGATTTTGGGCAGAATGGGTAGAGGAGAGATTGAGGGTTTGGGTGAGGACAAGGTGGGTGAGTGAGGTCCCGTGTGTGTCCCCCTTTATGAGTGGTCCAGAGGTCACTGGGTGAGGCGAAGGAAGAGGAAAAGGACAGGAGTTTGTTAGTAGTGGAGAGGGGGTGCGATTGGGATGTTGAAAACTCCATGATAATTGTGGGGATGTCGTGGAGAGAAAATGAAGGAGCAGGAGCAAAGTGGTCGAGGAAGGCGGGGGGGCGGGCCCTGGGGGACGATAAACAAACGCCCTTGGAGGGGGGAGGGGGAGTAGTGCGGACGGAGTGCCTCGAAGGAGGGGGGGGAGGGGAAGGTAGTGGTGGGACGGGGACAAAAGGCAGGTATCTGACAGAAGAAGGCCGACCCCCACCTGTTACTTCCAGAGGGGGGGGGTGGGTAAATGAACCCGCCGTAAAAGAGTGCACAGGGGAGGTTGTTCAGAAGGTTCAGCCAAGTTTTGTTAATCCAAAAAGTTGGTTGCGGAGATGAAAAGGTCATGGACGAAGGAAGCTTTTGCTTACGAACGTGCATTCGAGGGTCCAGACATGGGGTAGGTATAGGGGGGTGAGGGGGAAAGGGTTTTTTTTTAAGGGGGTTGTGGCGTTTGGTTCTGGTCTGGGGACGGTGAAAAAAAGTGGGGATGTGTTGAGGCGGCCCGGGGGGGGGGGGATTTTGTCCCCCCGCCCGGAAGAAGAAGCAGGGGGAGTGTGAGGAGGTGTGTGTGGGGGGTTAGCAAAAGGGGGTTGTGGGTTTTGTGAAAGGGGGAGGTTTTAATGCTGTGAAAGAGGTGGAGAGTGAGGTCAGGTTGAGGGTTTTGGATAGACGGGGAGTATGGAAGTGTTGCCCAAGTGTGGGTGTTTTGGGGATAGACAAGGAGTTGGAGGGTAGGGAGGTAGTGATGATGTGGCATAGAAGTGCATTTTGGGGGTGGTCTGATCATAAAGCTAGACTAATCTAATGGGTACTTTGGTTCATTTCTGGCTTCAATTCTGGTTTAATTACTGAAGTCACCACTTATGGAATAGCATTAATGGATACTTGCATCTTGGTATTGCCTCAATGACGGTCAAGAATGGACCTAACTGTGCACTTATATAGTAAACTATCTTAGATCAGATACCAGGTGCTGTGAAACAAGAAGTGGGAGGGGTGGAGGTGATGGTTACTGTGCAGAAGGTGATTTGCAAGTGAGGGAAAGGTGGATAGAGGTCCTCTTTTCACAGTAGGTTATGCAAACAGTTTATTATAGCACAAAATTCATAACATTACCATTTTAAAACAGCAGAGACAGGGGTTTTAAAGGCAAATAACAGATTGGAGGATTGCTTGGGTGTTGGGAGTCCCAATACTTAGGACGCAAGGTGGAGGATGGGAAGTGGGTGGTTTTCACAGGGAGAAACATTCCTGTAATTGACAGAAGAAGAGAGGTCAGGTGTGAAGGGAGATTTGCTTACAGGTTCCATTCATCAATAATGATAAATTCTGGTATAATTCTGAAGTACAATTTTGGAAATACACTTAATGGATAATTGCATCATTGGTATTGCATCAATCTATCTATCTATCTATCTATCTATCTATCTATCTATCTAGATATATCTATCTATCTATATCTATCTATCTATATCTATCTATCTATATCTATCTATCTATATCTATCTATATCTATCTATATCTATCTATCTATATCTATCTATCTATCTATCTATCTATCTATCTATCTATCTATATATCTATCTATCTATATATCTATCTATATATCTATCCGCACTATTCTTTCCTAAATAAAAGAAGTGGAGAAACAAGCGAGTGGGGAAGCCCCGTGTACCTCACAGAGGAGAGGGAGCTTTATAGATCAGGCAGAATGGCTTCCCTGCGTGTGGGATTTAAGATGAGCTGCTCTTTGGAGTAGCCTGACTCCCCGCTGCTAGGCTTGGATGCAGCATGCCACCCCCCTCTGGCAAATGTTATGGAGAATTGGGAGGAATTTTATGGTTGCCTTTAGTATGTCTTTTGTCTTCTTTGAAGAATGACTTTGGACATTTTATTTACATATTTAAGCACGGATGAAAGGGGAAAAAGAAAGCATTTGCTTCGTTGTGGGAATAGCTATATGTTTAAATTAATGGGAAATTTTATTAGACCTTATACACTTCGAGTGTGGGGATTTTATTTTTTTAATGAAACTTTGTAATTAAACAGGATTTTCTAATAGCAATCCTTTGCTGCATCTTAGAAGGGAGATACACGCTCTCCCACTCATAAATATTTGAAGACGTGCCATTAATTGTTTATACCTCTAGGCCCTGAACATATAACTCTCAATGAGAGAAATATTTTACAAACTGAATATTTAATGGGGAATGTAAAAATTTAAACCATGGCTAAATATTTTGTAGACATAATACAGCGGCAGCATGTAATGCTCCCAGATCTCAGGCAGGCAGGGAGCAGACAGTAAGGAAATCCTCCAATGCTTTACTTATGAATCTGAGACACTGATGTTTGTTCAGTGTGAGTTACAGTCCATATGCTTTCTACTGCTCCACCAGTGCTGTGCAAGACCAGATCACTAAGAAGTGCCAGCTCCCTGGGGAAGAAATACCTTGACACTTTTACATTAGGAGTAAAGTAAATCATGGCTTCTTAAAGTTGCAAGTTAATTAAAACTGTAAAGGTCAAGAAAAATACTGTTTGGTCATTTGCACAATATGGCTTCTTCTTACAAAACAAATAGCGGTAACAAGTCTTCAGGTTATAGGGCACTCAATATATAAGACACTATATACTGAACGTTTCAATGTTAGCGCTGTAATCATAAGATTAAATAACAATTATCTCCGCTTTGCTGCTCATTAGATGCACATTATCGCTTCTCATGTTTCCATCATGGCCATCATGTGTAGTTGAAAGCTGTGGTATTCAGATACGATTACTGCAGTTATAATCTGTATGAGGAGGATCATTAGTTGTCATTTATAAACATTTATATTTTTCTGTAAGTTTACATGTACTTATAATTTTTTTAGACAATAGATTTTTTTTTCTACAAATGTAATTTCATACAGACAGCTCCCGAGTTGCAAACATCCAACTTACATATGATTCATAGCTAAGAATGGAGGCTGTTGCTGGCCATGACACAGAACGTGACATCAGAGCACGAGTCTCATCCCATTTAGGCTATGTCTACACAGCAGAGGTTTGCTGTCGGATTTTTGGCGCTTTCAGTATTTTGAAACCGCTGAAAATCTGACAGAAAAACGTTAACACGAAAAACGACCTGTAGTCTACACAGGTTGTTTTTTTTCCGGTCGTTTTTGGGCGCTGATGGTTTTAGTAAAATGTTGTAAAATCTGATGGAGTCCAGTGGAAAATTTACTATATACATCCATGTAAACTCCCAGGTTTTTTGATGTTTTTTTGGTGTGGTTTTTGCCGTGGTTTTTGGATGGTTCTACTGAAAAACTGCCCAGGTGTTTATGAATTTTGCATACCTTAATAACTGCCCAAAAACCATCTAAAAATCAGACCAAAAAAACCACGGCAAAAAAACACCCAGAAACCCAGCTGTTTTGGACAAAAAACTGACAAAATACTCAGATTCAAAAAAGTTTTTAGGTTTTGGTTTTCAACAAGTTTTTTGTCCTATGCTGTGTAGATCTAGCCTTACTTTAGCCCTAGTGGTGCTGCATGCTACATGCTGAAGCAAATTGCCACTAGACCCTCTTCCTCTAGATGTGGCCAATCCAGGCCGAAGCATTGCACATACAGTGGGGAAAAAAGTATTTAGTCAGCCACAATTGTGCAAGTTCTCCCACTTAAAAAGAAGAGAGAGGACATGTAATTGACATCTTAGGTAGACCGCAAACTATGAGAGACAAATGAGAAAACAAATCCAGAAAACTCACATTGTCTGATTTGTTAAAGAATTTATTTGCAATTATGTGGAAAAATAAGTATGGGTCACTAACAAAATTTCATCTCAATACTTTGTTATATCTTCCTTTGTTGGCAATTACTGAGGTCCAAACGTTTTTTCTATGTCTGTCACAAGGTTGGCACACACTGTTTGCTGGTAGGTTGGCTCATTCTCCATGCAAGTGGAAAATAATTTAAATGAGGCAGCTCCCTTCATCATATGAGATTTATTCACTCGACAAACCAAAGAAACCGTGACGTTTCAGCCCTGAAACAGAACCTTTCTCAAGCTTGAGAAAGGGCTCTGGTCAGGACCCGAAACGTATCGGGTTTCTTTGGGTGAAATAAATCGTTATTTTTTTGCTGCCTCGATTTTCATTTTTTCATTACATGTTGACCCTGATCCTGGTCTGGGGGCTTCTACTCTGCATTCTTTAGATTTTGGTGCTGTTGAGACAATAACTTTTTATCATCAGCATTCCTCCATGCAGATCTCCTCTAGAACATTGATGTTTTGGGGCTGTCGCTGGGCAACACGGACTTTAAACTCCATCCAAAGGTTTTCTATAGGGTTGAGATCTGGAGACTGGTAAATCCACTCCAGGACCTTGAAATGCTTCTTGCAAAGCCACTCCTTCATTGCCCTGGCGGTGTGCTTGGGATCATTGTCATGCTGAAAGATCCAGCTGCGTTTCATTTCAAGGCCCTTGCTGATGGAAGAAGGTTTTGCACTCAAAATTCCGAAACATGGCCCCATTCATTATTTCATGTACACAGATAGTCGTCCTGGTCCCTTTTGCAGAGAAAAACAGCCAACAAAACAGGATGTTGCCACCCACATGTTTCAAAGTAGGTATGGTCTTGTTCTTGGGATGCAGCTCAGCATTCTCCTCCCTCTTCTCCAACTTGATGAGTGGTTCGTGTTTACCAAACAGTTCTACTTTGGTTGGCATCTGACCATTATGGACATTCTCACCAAGACTCTTTGGATCATGGTAAATGCTCTTAGCAAACCTTTCGACCGGCCGGACATGTACTGGCTTAAGCAGGGGGGACATGTGTCTGGCACTGCAGGAACTAAGTCCCTGGCGGCGTAGTGTGTTACTGATGGTAAGCTCCTTTGTTCCGTTGAGTCCCAGTTCTCTGAGGTCATGACTAGGTCTCCCTGTGTGGTTCTGGATTTTTGATCACCGTTTTGTCGATCTTTTGACCCACGGAGTGGACCTTGAGTGGAGCACCAGAGTCGTGGGGAG
This sequence comes from Phyllomedusa bahiana, assembly GCA_025379985.1. Lineage (NCBI taxonomy): Eukaryota > Metazoa > Chordata > Amphibia > Anura > Hylidae > Phyllomedusa > Phyllomedusa bahiana. The sequence continues at coordinate 33,334 of JAODAL010028978.1, read as the reverse complement.
GGAGATTAATCAGTGGTCTTGTATGTCTTACGTTTTTAATTATTGTCATCACAGTTGATTTTGTACACCTAGCTGCTTGCCTATTATAGATTCAGTCTTCTCAGCTGGTGCAGGGCTACAATTTTGTTTATGGTGTCCTTCGACCAGCTCTTTGGTCTTCACCATAGTGGAATTTGGAGTGTGGACTGTTTGAGGGTGTGGACAGGTGTCTTTTAATGCTGATAACCATGTTCAAACATGGTGCCATAGCTACAGGTAATGAGTTAGGAGAGGAGCTTCTTAATAAGAAGTTACAGGTCTGTGAAGAGCCAGGAAATCTTGCTGCTTTGTGGTTGACTCAGAATACTTATTTTCCACCTTAATTTGCAAATAAATTCTTTCCAAATCAGACTATGTGATTTTTCGGGATTTGTTTTGTCATTTGGGTTCTCATAGTTGAGGTCGACCTATGATATCAATTACAGGCCTCTCTCATCTTTTCAAGTGGGAGAACTTGCACAATTGGTGGCTGACTAAATACCTTTTCCCCCCACTATATATCTAGGCTTACAACATTGCCATTCCCACTTGATTGTTGCACCGTGGTGAGTTACTTTACCTGTCAATCTATGAACAGTATTTGTTGTAAATAAATAATACAATTTTAGAAATGAAGACGAGTTCTGCTGTGGTTTTACTGAAGCCTTAGACTACGTCTACACAGCAATCTGAAAATGATGCAAGAAACAGCGGTTGGATTGTGGATTTCCATTGGTCCAGTACATTGGGGCTGCAAGAATCCGACATCGGATATACAACAAGTTCTATATTCCGGCGAACCGTTTTCGGTTTAGGAAAACCTCAGTAAAAAGTCCATGCTGTATAAACTTAAAAAAATTACCTGTTCCAACTCACATACAAATTCTACTTAAGAACAGGCCTATAGAACCTATCTTGTTTGTAACCCAGGGAATGCCTGTAGTTAACTTGTTAAAATGTACACTTAATGTGCCAGATATATCACAGTTTTTCATGCTATTAGATCATTTTGGTTAGGGGTGTAATTAGAACTCACAGGCCCCCACATCAAAATGAGATGGGCCCTCTCCACCTTCTGACAAGAAACTGAAACAGTAGCATTAATTAAAGGTATAAATAATGGCGCCACTTACCAAAAAAACAATGTAGTAGTGGCTCAATAGAAAACACCAACTAGTTATTTACTACAAAAAGGTAGAATGTTCTTGCACTTCAGTAGGGCCCCTCAAACTCTGGAGCCTATAGCATTTGCTTTTGCTACTATGGCTATAGCTACACCCATGAGTTGGTACATCTTAAGTATCTTTTGGTCCATTTCTGGCGCAGCATGTTACATTGTGGCTAAACCTCGTGCAGCCATGCCCAGCTTCTGCTTAGCCATGTCCCTTTTTTGGAGCATTCAGACAAAGGGCGACACATATGATTTTTGGCACCCAGGCACCAATTTTTTGTGCACATTTGTAGCGTAGAATGCGCCTGAATTAATGAACCTGTTCTACTGCGGGTCATAGATTTAGCGCATTCCAGCTACAGAGCAACACTTCTGGCTCAGGTAAACCACTTTTAAAGTGCTCTACAGTACCTGTTCCAGCAGTAATACGCCTGGATATGTCATACTGAAGCTCTAAATGTGTAGCTTCGTACGGTTGTAGTGCGACAAATCTCCAGCACGCCCCCCGATCTGAGGTGCATTACAAAGTGCCGTGGGCGCTTTGTAATGTGCCTGATACTGGAGTGTTAAAATTTCGGGCTGAAAAGATGCCAGACTTCTGGTGCCGCCCTGTTCGTACATGTCACCCTATGTGTCTAAAGAACATAATAAATGTGTTTGTAACATGCTGCACCACAAGTTCACTACTCTATGCTTCTTTTGTGGAGCAACCACAATAGTAAATTTAGGCCACTGACTACAAAATAGAATATTGATTACTATATTGAACACACTCTTTGTGCCCGCAGGGGTGAAAATAATAAGTGTCATACATAGTTCAAAACAGAGGGAGAGTGTGCTCATACCTCAATTCTGTCTCTGTTTGTCAGAATACCGTGCCAAACATATACCACAGTGGAGCCATAGAGTCTTATATAGACTATGTTGCCTCTTTTTGCTTTTGCTGTACAACTTGAAGCATTTAAAAAGTGCTGTGAGACACTTTCATATATACTGTTGGATCGTACATTGTTAAAAACAGAGGTAGAAATGGCGAGTTGTCCAGTGTAGTCCAAATAAGACTATGTTTGTCTTCTTGTTCTCTATGGCTCTGCCATGCTGTACATTAGGTTACCTTTTTTGCATTGTGTCATTACAGGTACCACGAATGGGGACAAAAATGAAGATGGAATGGCTCCTACAAGACATAAAGTACTTAAAATGGCAAGCACCTCCAGTGTCTCTTCCTGTTAATCTAGATAAATGAGTTGCTATGATGATCACTAGATTAAAGGGGGCATCCAGTTGATAAAAAAAAACAAAAAAATCTTCCTTCTCATCTCCATTCCAGTGCTGACTCAGAGCATCTCTCCATGGTCTTCAGTTGGCTTTGACCAGCAGCATTTGTTACTCTGATTGGCTGCAGTGGGCATATTTTACTGCCTTATATCACTGTTGCAGATGCCAATAGGCTGATGTTCCGAAGAACTGAGAAGAAACATATGCACTAAAGTCAGCCTTAAAACGGAGGTGAGGAGGAGGTTTTTTTTTGTATTAATCTCTGCAGCAGGACCATCACTTTTTTTCTTTCAAATCACCTTTACTACTATCAATGTACACCGTAGCTTTTGAAGGGTCATTTTTTTTTTTTTTTTACAAAACTGGTACTGTGATATATCAGAAGTTATGATTACTGGGGTCCCAAGTGCTGAAACTCCCATGAATTTCTGAAACATATACCTTAGATAGCTGTCAATTGGATGCTCTTTTGGGTAACAGTTATTCCCCCCTCCCATACACATGCACATTTACTGAACTGATAATGTAGTACTCATTCTAAATGGGGAGAGTGGAATAAACTACTGGCATACATCTCCGGTGGTGGCCTTTTACCAATAAGAACAAAGCATTGAGCATTTTAAAATCCAGCGTGGCTGAGCCTTCTTTCACCGAGCATCTGCTGTTGGCAGTGGACACCCTTAATACATAGTTGCAAACAGTACTGGTAAAAAGGGTTATGGAGCTTATAATAGAGTGCCGGGGTTTGGGTGCTCCTTGATGTTTTAGAGAGTATTCTTGGCCACTTTAAAGGTGGTTCCTGGTGATTCTGGGGAGAAGGATCAAATGTCACTGGATTATGTTGCCAACTATGCAAACACGTTAGGCCAATATCTGTCTAATGTGTATAGTCACCAATAGGGATAGGAGTGCTCAGTTTATAGCTGTGTGGTGTACAAGCTATAAACTTTTTATGAGCCTGTATGCTACTCTGCTTTGCTCTTCACATAAAGGCTAAAAAAGCTAAGAGGCAAATGCACACAGCACTTAGGTAAATAGTTCTACCCCATTGTGAAGGTGTTGGCATCCGGACCTCCGATGATCAAAACTTTTTAACAGAGTAATCTAAATGCTTTCTAAAGGGCACAATTCAGCTGTCACATTCAAGTGCTGCTTAGTGAAAACAGTACATGAAAAATGATTAGTTAGGGAACTGACCCATTGAAGAAGTGATTTCATAAAATACATGTATCACCTATCCACAGTATCTGTGATAAATGCATGGTCATTTGGACCCCACAATCACTGGAACAGGGGTCTCAATCGTTTCATCCTCTCCACATCCTCTCATCCTCTTCACATCATCTCATCCTCTCCACACATCAGCAGTTTGGTTGGAGCAGTGGTTAAGAGTGGGGCCACTACTTGTATGGGCAGTTAGACTGACAGAAACTGGATTTCACTGAAATTACTGTTAACTGCATTTTATTGGGTAATTTATGCTAAACATAATTATTGAATAAAACACAGTAATCATATAAGCAACCTGCATAATGGAGCTTTCTATCTAAATTGAATTTTAGAAATACTTGATGAAATTATCACTCAAAACTGATACATTGTTAGGACCTCAGGAAATGATACATAACCCAGGAATCCACTTTTTGCTGTTTTTTGAAAGAGTCATCTGCCACTCCCTCAGGTCCTGTAGTCGGCCTAACACCGTAGATCAGACTCGCTTGGAGTGTTCTCTTAATCCTTCAGACTGAGATGGGGACTTGACAATGGCCATACTTGTGTTCCCCTCCTTTGCTGTAAGCACAGTAGGGAGCCGTTTACACGGCACCGTGCAAATGCCGGTCGGAAATCCCGACCGGTATTTGCACTGTTTTGCAGCCATGTACACGGCCACAGGGGACGGCTTTTCTCCACAGTTTGCGAAGAAAAGCCCTCCCCCTTCACATTAACATGTTCATTGTCCACCTGAAAATCGGGCGGAAGAATGAACATGTTCAATGTTTATCGGACCGCCCGCGGTCTGAAAAACTGTCTGGCAGAAAATCTGTGCAGTGGGGACCGCTGCACGGATTTTCCATAGAGGTCCATGTTAAATGTTGACACCTGGTTTACATACGGTTTTTAAAACCGAAAACCGTCTGTAAAACCGGGAAAAAACCCGTACCATGGGGACATGCCCTAGCAGTCCAGATTTGGGCAGTAAAGCTGAGAAATGGCAGACAAACAGGGATATGTTGTACAACAATTTCAGTTTTTAGAGGGGTTGTCAGGCAGCAAGTTTGTAGAAGCTCTCTTTCTCAAACTAATGATATTTTCATTGTCAGGTAAAAGGGTATTCACACACAGAAATCCATGCACATGTTGCACAAACATCCCCTTAAAGTCCTTCATAGATATTGGATAATAGTCTATTTACGGTGGGACTGACCGATTGTCTAATTTGCATTGGGGTCTCCCAACTCCCACCACTTTTTTATTTTCCGTACAGATAATTCGCCAGGAGAGGTTTTTGGCATAGATTTCTCTACTCTCACTTTTTGTTCTACCATCATTTTCTGATTGGTAGGATAAAACTACCAGGACCCACTCTAATCCTAAAGTTTGAGGGGCCTGGATCACTGCTCTCGTACTCTGGCTCCTTTAAAGTTTGTACCTCGTCAGTTGGGCACTACAGCATGGCCTCATTCTTCTAAATGGAATTGTGCTGTTGTTCCCCAAACCCTGGATGGCTGGACGCACCATTGTGCACGGACAAGCTGAAAGGGGGCAAAGCAGCCCTTCCAGTATCAGGACTGTTAGGGGATCTTACTGTTCAGAAAGTGATGGCATATCCAGGATAAGACATCAGTTTCTGTGATGGGCATAACCCTTTAACATCTGACCTGCTGTTAACCTAGTTGGGTTTCTGTGGGCATTTTACCTTCCACCAAGTGTTGCACTGGGGTGCTTGGGGCCCACCAGTGGAATTTCATTTTGGGTGCCCACCAGTGGAGATGATTCTGGGACCCACCAGTAAGGTTGATTCTGGATGCACACTGTACAGTTACTCTACATACTTCTAATATTCTGCCTCTTGTTCTTGCATCTCCCAAAGTCTGACATGCTCAGGGCCCCATCTGGGGTTTCCCCTGTTCCCTTGTGTGCCAGTCTGAGCTTGCTTCTACCTGTGACATGGAGTTAACAAGCAGTACTTTCAAAGCAACCAGACTATCTGATATTACTCAAAAAGGCCTCTGATACTTAAATATTGCACTTAGATAAGGGTGCCTGCTACCACAGCTTTTGACTACCAAATCTTATGCATTGGTACCCAGCCCTCCCTAACCCAGGACAGGAATACACAGAAAACCTGGTCATGCTGCTGGACCATCTGTAGCAAATTGGCAGCATCACCCAGCTGCATGTTAGATCCAGTCCTATGTGATTGACTTTTCATTAAAAAAAAGGCACCATTAGTATTCTTTCTACCAAACCTTAATCTTAGGGGTTAAGGGCCAAGCTTCACAAGTAGCCTGGTGATGCTGCTGATTCATGCTGAATTAGAAGCATCACCAAACTGTCCATTAACTGCCTTTTGACCATCCAACAGAACAGTCCCAGATTCCAGGGGCTGTTCCCCTGTCTGTGGCCAGAGATGTCACCTGTGAGCCACTGGTATCATTTATATATCATTTATATAGTTTGCAGAGCGCCTGTGTACACTGGTATCTACCACTAAACAGTCACTGTATGGTGGTAATATTGGTCGTGGTATCATTGTTTTTATCTATAGTGGTAACATTCAATCAATATTTGGTGGTAATGTGAGGTCATGATGGGGCAGTATTATTTGACTCTTGGATAGTGGAATGATTGGTAATATTGGCCATGGTGTGCTGGCTTTGTTTATTAACAGTATGTGGTAATATTTTCTCATTGAGGGGGTGCCCTCCTTCTCCAGCTTATCTGCCATGTCTCCTCAAAGCATTTGTGGGGTTCTGTTCCTTTTCATGGATGCTGGGGGCTTAATGAAGGCACCCAGGCCTGCCATCTTAGGGTACATCTAATACATTGGCTTGCTGCACTCAGCTGCCTCTTTTAAAAACCCAGTGCAGGAAACCCAAATTTGCTAGTTCCTACCATTCCCTGAAGTTGCAGTCTGGATTGACGCCTAGTGAGGTAACATGTTTAGTGTAGGGACTCACCTGCTCTGGATCCCCTTGACGTTTTGGGGAGGTGAGCTTAATACAATCTTTGATCAAATACTGTAAAACTAAGAGTCCCATTTTTTTCATATTTTCCTTAGCAGTAATGCTTTTCCCAAATTTAATTTCTATATCCCTTTGAGGTTTTACTTAGTCTTTATGTGCCACTGTCATTTGTATTAGATGTATGCTATTGCCTTTCAGTGTGCACCTATGCTTGCGTTTTTCTGAGTATATTTTAGATGTGCACAGCTTTATTACGTTTTGCCATCTTAGGGTGACATGTATGAATCTCGCCGGGTCGGGGCGCATCTTTCCGCCAGTTTCCGGGCGGAATCTGCGCCTGATTTATGTCGGGGCCGGGGCGCGCTCATACATCCTAGTAAAGTCCCGCCGTGTCTCCCTGTGTGTTAGGCGCATGCGGGACTGAGGCGCAGTGCGGCGCTGCGCCTATGATTCGGCGCCGGAGGTAGTACGGTCATGCCTGCGGGGAAAAGTCCGCCGCGCCTGGCCAGTGGGTGGGGCGCAGTGCGGGGACCGAGGCGCAGTGCGGCGCTGCGCCTAAGATTCGCCGTCCGAGGCGGTCCTCGTACATGCGGCAAAAGTTCCTGCGCCTCCCCAAAGTGTATGTGGGGCACTGTGCAGGGACATGGGCGCGTGCGGGACTTAGGCGCCGTGCGGGACTGCCCCGAAAAACAGTTCCGATCGAGAGAGCTGGAAACAGCGAGAAATCATTCCAATGTCCGGTGGGGAGTATGAATCAAAAATCGCCTTTATAAAGGCGTTCAACATTCTCAGGAAAAGAGCTGAAACCTAAAAAATAAAAAATTACATAAAACAAAATCATTTTCCCCAATATCCCTAATTCAAGAATTAGGATATTGGAAATTGCCGGGAAAATACAGTAATTCAAATTCAAAAGTTTATTCTGATTGGTCGGCATAAACCGGCCAACCCAGAATGGGAGCGACAGTGAACCATTAAAACCTATGGGGAAGTTTAGACCAATCAAATCCACGGCAGGAGATAGTTTTAAAATACAGTAAAAATTTCTGAAAAGAGCTGATTTGGTTAAGTTACCGGGACTTGGCTAGCTCAGCCAATCAGAATAGGAGCGACAGAGACCCATTCTAGCCTATGAGAAAGTTTAGACCAATCAGAATCCACGGCGGACAGTTCAAAATACTGTAAAATGCTGAAAAGAGGTGATTGGCTGAGCTAGCGGGGGCTCGGGTAGCTCAGCCAATCAGAATAGGAGCGACAGAGACCCATTAAAACCTATTTGGAGAATTATTGACCAATCAGAATAGGAGCGACAATGTCCCATAATATCCTATGGGGAAAAATTGACCAACCATATTTTAAAGGCGGGACAGTTCAAAATACAGTAAAAATGCAAAAACGAGCTGATTGGGTAAGCGGCGGGGGGTCGTCCAGCTTAGCCAATCAGAGCGCGAGCTCGTTTGCCAAGGATCAATAGTATGGGGGTTTCAACGAAAATAAAGAAATAAACATGATTTTATTGATTTAATTTTTTTTTTGTTACCCCCCTATTATTATTCGTTTTATTACACATCGGTACAACTTCTTAGTGTTATAATTTTTATTTTGGCCATTTTACAGTTTATTTCAGATTGCATTAGAAAACCCATAGGAGCGTCGCTCGCTCTCCCATTGGTCCAAATAACGGCGCCTCTTTTAACTTTGCCAATCACAGAGCGCGCTCAAATTTCTTTTCCCCATAGAACTCTATGAGAAGTAGCTCGCGCTCTGATTGGCTAAGCTGGACGAGCCCCGCCGCTTCAACCAATCAGCTTTGTTTCTGCATTTTTACTGTATTTTTAACTGTCCCGCCTTTGAATATTGTTGGTCAATTTTCTCCATAGGATATTATGGGACATTGTCGCTCCTAATCGATTGGTCAATTCTCCTCCCATAGGTTTAAATGGGACATTTGTCGCTCCTGTTTTCTGATTGGCTGGTTTATGCCGACCAATGAGAATAAACTTAAAAAATTTGAATTACTGGTATTTCCCGGCAATTCTCTCTATTGCAATTCCCTTACGTAGCGCCGGTCTCGGCGACAAACGCGTTGTTCGGGATTTAATTGATTTTTGGTTTATAGAAAGGGTTTTTGCTCTTTATCTGATAATGTTTTAAAATTAATAAAAATTATTTTTTTTTCATGCTCCATGCCACACGGCGCGGCGCTGAGATTGCATTGCGCCCCATCTCTCCATAGACTATAATGGGAGAAGTAGCTCACACTCTGATGGGCTGGGAAAGCCAAGCCCCCGCTAAACTCCCGCCAATCAGCTCTTTTCCTGTCTTTTTACTGTATTTTTGAACGGGCCCGCCCTTTTATTTTGATTGGTCGATACTCCTCCATAGGATATAATGGGTCTTTGTCGCTCCTATTCTGATTGGTCAATAGTTCTCCATAGGTTTTAATGGGTCTCTGTCCCTCCTATTCTGATTGGCTGTGCTAGCCAAGTCCCCGGTAGCTTAACAATCAGCTCTTTTCTGCATTTTTACTGTATTTTGAACTGTCCCGCCTTTGATTCTGATTGGGCAATCCTTCCCCATAGGGTTTTAATGGTTCACTGTCGCTCCTATTCTGATGGCCCGTTTTTTTGCCGACCAATGAGAATAGGTTTTTAGAATTTGAATTACTGTATTTCCCGGCAATTTACAATTCATAATTCTTGATATTGCGCCGTTCTAAGTTTAGGAAAGTATTTTTTTTTAAATTATGTTTAATTTTAAACGTTACAGCTCTTTTCTGACACGGTTTTCCGCCTTTTATAAAGGCGATATTTTCGGAATCATACTCCTGCTGCAAGGGGCGGAGAGCCAGATTTGTGTAGCGATCTTCTATGTTTCCTCGCATGTTTCCGATCCTGCTTTACTTCGCCTCTGCCGGGCATTTAGAAACCCAAAAAAAACCAGGTCTGCCTGTCGGAGCTGCCGAAACGCTGCACTGCGCCTCGCTTTGCCGAAATCGCCATCGTACATTTCCTCGGAGTTTTCCCAGCGCGCCGCGTCCCGCCCCGAACGCCTACCCCCCCCCGCCCACACCGCGCCCATTGCCCGCCCCTTCATGTGAGCGCAGCTGAAAGTGGCGAACGCTGCGCCTAACACCACATCCCTGCGTCCGACAGCGGGATTTGGGCTGGGAGGCGCAGTATACGCCAAAAAACAGGCCTAAAGCCCGATCATACATGTCGCCCTTAGTGTATCTATTACACAGAGGCATGGTGTTATAGGAAAGCAGTGTTGTATGCTATATTGCAATCCATTAATATTGCAGCATAACGTAAAAGCAACCATGCCCCCGAATGCTCAAGTACCTTAGGGTGACAAAAAATGAAGTAAAGGAAGTTAATACTTATATGTTACAAAGTGCATGATACTGTGCAAGACAGGAACGAGGGTAGGTGCTTAGACGCTTTTACTGTACAGAGCTCAGCTATAGCTCATAACGGGCTTGTACCCCTAAAATTAAGCTTAAGCAGGCATTGATATTGAAGTGGGCACAGGGAGGTTGGCAGGATTTTTAGTAATACAATGTTACATCCCTTTACTGCATACTATCATAAGCACATTTTAATGCTATTTTTGCATGATTCTTAAGATACAGGAATCATAAACTTTGTTCACAGTATCAATCTGTTTTTTTACTAATATGTTCTAATATATTGTACTGATTAAAGAGCTTGCAAGAGTCCTATGACAATAATGTTCAGTGAATTGGAAACTTTTATGAATATTACCACTGTGCCATAGTTACCACCTGATAATATAGTATAGTCCTATTTTGTGTAGTTGTTTATTACTTGGCACTTAGACATGTACCATGCAAATGAAAATGCCTGGCTTGTACTCAAGACTTGGAATGCTGACTATAGTACCATTTGTGAAATGAGACAAGTAGTGATACAATGTAATTATTTTGTGATATATGGGAATGACAGTGTCCAGTGGTGTTGGCAGAGAGAACATAGCACTCCTGTAGTGGCTATTGAGTTTTTTTGTGGGAGGTAGTGAAGGAATGGTACACCAGCATAGAAGAAATAGGGCACCAAGGTCATGAAATGGATGGCTGGACTGTACTGTGCTGCTTCTCTTACAATTTAGCTGGTCACTTTAATGGCGCTTCTCTTGAAATGAGGTTTGAAATATTACCAAAGGTTCTGCGGGGTGCATTAGTGTGAATTGCAAATCAGAACATTTCTCTAATCCCTCTTTCATAGGCTGGCTTTGGATCAGTGGAGTCTTAGGGACTCCCCACTGCTTCTGGCTCAGGAGGAACCATTCACTAGTGCAGCTTCTCTCCTCTCTTCCCACACTCCCAAAAACAATACCACAGACAGACACCCTCCAACTAAATTAGATTAAACTCCCCCTCTTCCACAGCACATTAGCCTTTTCTCTGCCCAGAATGTATTAGTCCTCTCCTTTTCTGTGTACTGTATCCTACCTTCCCTGTGCGGAAGTAAACCCTTGCTCTTTGTAGAAATCCACATATTTCCAAGGTGAGAACCACGTCTTTCTGACTGTCAAGTGCTAAATCTGTGATCTTAACAGGTACAGACTGAAGATAAGTTCATTACAATTGCGCTTCATCTGGGAATGTTTGCTAGTTATGAATGACTGGAGACATATAATGTAGCAGATGGCAGAAAAATAATTATTTCATCAGCCTCTCACATTGTAATTTATTGGATTCAATTCATATCGCAAACATTTTTATACACTTTTGTGGCTGTTTTTATTATATCTTTGTCTTAGAATTTGAAACAACCGATAGCGGAAGAAGATACAAAGTGCTGAAAACTCAATACCGATTGATGATTGATTATGGTACATGGATCTTGCACATGTATGGTTGCAGCTGCACTGGAGGGGTTCATGTCATTACTGCAGAACAAATCTGGTTAATGGTGTGATGTGACAATTTGTACTTACTTGTAATCGATCATTTAGAGTGTGTTCACATCTCAAGTACAAAGTGTTTTTTGACACAATTTTTCATGAAGTGACAGCAAAATAAACCATATGCGTGCGGCATGTAAGCACTTCAATCCACAATACACAGGGCAAATATTGCATTTTACCTTTTCGTGGGTTATTCCAATTAATTTTCACCTGCATAGACAGTTAGGGTATGTTCACACAGCGTTTTTTGAAGTGTAAATTAACGCTTCAAAATCAGCTTCCAAATCTCCTTAAAAATGCCTGATTGGAGGCGTATTTTGGAGTGTATTTTGCAGTGTATTTTTTAAAAAATCCTATCCCCACTGTTTCCCATGGGGATTTTACAAGCTTCTCTGTGAACATACCCTAATAATAATGTTCCACAGCTCTTTACAACTGGGGAAGTAACAAACAAGTACAATGACCAATAATTAGAGCAAATAAGCAAACAATAAAACCAAAGGGAAACGGTGGCTGCCTAGAGGAGCTAACATGCTAAATAGAATAGGAGCAGTGGAGCATACTGCATGGTGCCAATTTTGCCCAACCTCTAGTGTAAACAAGAGGAACATACTGAATGCTATAAGAACCCCTTCAACTGGCAATAAAACTATGGCTTATAATTGATTTTTATTGTACAGTACTGCCAAAGTCGTCACTAAACAACAGTGCAGCAAGTAATGAGTATCCTAAGATCTTTCAGAAGTTTGAAAAGTTGTGTGTAAATCCTTGTGTAACCACAATATTTTAGATTTATTTTCTTTTATGCAAATGTATTAATATTGTGTTGTTTTTTTATTAAAATATGCTATTTTTTATAGGGGTAGATTAAGAATTTAAAGTTGTACTGGAAAAAATCTTAAAGGGCCTAGTGTAGTAGCTGGGTCCAGATTGGCAGCTGGCAGGATCACAATAAGTACAGATGTAGCAGAGCACAACTTTTCGTGTTATCTGCTCTGATCTGTAAACAAAGACCATTGAAAAGCAATGAAAAAGCTGAGATAACATCTATGCCGTGATATCACGGTGCAATTTCTGTTCTGTTTAGTTCTGCTACATCTGTACCAATGTACACAGGCACTGCAGACTGTATATTACCTCCATACAGTTACCATATAGCGGGTGATACCAGTTTACACAGGCTCTACAAACATATGAGTGATAACAGTCCTTGTGATGACGTTTTTCTGACAAGTCATTGACTTTCCCTTTTGTTTTGCATCCGGTCCAAACCGCCATGATGACTTGTCCCAGACACCACTTGTCCCTGCAGATTTGGACACAAATTTCTTAGAATCCTCACTTTTCCAGCACTTCACTCCCTGCCCCCCACCTCTGTACAAAAGCAGGCAGGGTTTAAGTAGCTATAGGGGCCCATATAGGTAGGCAGACAGGGTTTAAGTAGGTTTAGTTCTGTTCTGTTTAGTTCTGCTACATCTGTACACAGGGTCAGCAAACTGTAAGCAATAGCCAGTAGTAGTAGGTAGGGTCAATACAATTGCAAGAATACAATGGTAGTGGGAGCAAGTATGGAGGGTATTGCACAAGTAAGCATAGGGAAGAGGAACTATGAAGGTGTGTGGAGATTTATACACCATTAGTTACCCCTTTAGAGCTTCTCACCTAGCCAACCGGTATTGGAATCTGCAATGATGAGGGACAAACACCTTGAAACAGCTGTATACAGATAAATATCTGGTTGAAATTAATCCCATATGACATGAGGAAGGCTAAGTCCAATAAATGTCCTAGCTCATTTCCATTAGCATTTTTAACAGAAGTAGGCAAAGATTGCACCTTAATGGTGAGTCATGGCCACCTTCGTGTGGTTTTATTACTTTTATCTTCCTACCATGGGAGGATTACAGCCACTGTCCATGCTGTGGTACCCCTTGTGGACCGTAGACATTGTTGTGTCCCTTCTGTGTTCCTGTGTTTGTCCCAGTCCCTGCCATGTCCCTATTTTGTTGTGTGCTCATCTGCTCCTGCTTCTGCCTCCTGTTCCTGCTGGTGTCTGCACATGCTGCCGTGGGGGCAGGCTCACTCGCTGGGCTGGAGTTAGAGAGACAGTGTCCCAATTACCTGTCCAATGACCTACGACCTCCTGGCATATAAGGAACTTCCTGCCCAGTTCATTAATGTCCGTCTGACCTCCTGCCCACTGTTTCCTGGTGTTACCTGTCGTTATGTCTGTCTGTTACTGTATACGTTTAACCCTGCTGTTCCTACCATCTTGCTTGTCTGTCCAGGAACCCAGGTTCCTGGATCTTGTTATCTGCCGCCCTGATACCTGTTTATTCTGCTGTATCCTGCCATCTTGGCTATCAGCTACCTGACTGGGATCAGTCTTCAGTTAATCCAACTTTGTCCATGTTGCTGTTTCTGTACCTTTGTTCTGCTGTATTCTGCCATTATACCTGCTTCATACCTGCCTGGACTCCATCACCTGCACTTCGGCTGCCACCGTGAGTAGCCATGTCAGGGGTAGTGATCTAGGGGATCCCTGCAGCAAGGTCCATTCCAGCCTCTTGGCAGGCTCTGGTGAAGACCAGGGGCCCCTTAGGCTCCACTCCCTGGCGTTGTCCGCTATACCACCATCTACGCTCGCGGTGGTCCAGAGATTCCACACCAACTACCCAGCGATCGACGTGTCAGTACCTACTGACCCATGTGTCCATTACAATCCCGATTATGGATAAAAGGTAATAATAATTCTTAGATTTAGTCCTTAATCAGCATCATTAGTTTTCAATCACGTGACATAAGCAGACTGAAAGCCCTTGGTGACCATTCCCTTTTTTGTCCTTTCCATGAGTTGCTCAGATGTCTGATTTGCACATTATATACAGTGCCTTGCGAAAGTATTCGGCCCCCTTGAACTTTTCAACCTTTTGCCACATTTCAGGCTTCAAACATAAAGATATAAAATTTTATTTTTTTTGTGAAGAATCAACAAGTGGGACACAATATTGAAGTGAAACGAAATATATTGGATATTTTAAACTTTTTTTAAAAATAAAAAAACTGAAAAGTGGGGCATGCAATATTATTCGGCCCCTTTACTTTCAGTGCAGCAAACTCACTCCAGAAGTTCAAGTGAGGATTTGTGAATGATCCAATGTTGTCCTAAATGACTGATGATGATAAATATAATCCACCTGTGTGTAATCAAGTCTCTGTATAAATGCCCCTGCTCTGTGATAGTCTCAGGGTTCTGTTTAAAGCGCAGAGAGCATCATGAAGACCAAGGAACACACCAGGCAGGTCCACGATACTGTTGTGGAGAAGTTTAAAGCCGGATTAGGATACAAAAAGATTTCCCAAACTTTAAACACCCCAAGAAGCACTGTGCAAGCGATCATATTGAAATGGAAGGAGTATCAGACCACTGCAAATCTACCAAGACCCATCCGTCCCTCTAAACTTTCATCTCAAACAAGGAGAAGACTGATCAGAGATGCAGCCAAGAGGTCCATGATCACTCTGGATGAACTGCAGAGATCTACAGCTGAGGTGGGAGTCTGTCCATAGGACAACAATAAGTCATACACTGCACAAATCTGGCCTTTATGGAAAAATGGCAAGAAGAAAGCCATTTCTCAAAGATATCCATAAAAAGTTTCATTTAAAGTTTGCCACAAGCCACCTGGGAGACACCAAACATGTGGAAGAAGGTGCTCTGCTCAGATGAAACCAAAATCCAACTTTTTGGCCACAATACAAAATGATATGTTTGGCGTAAAAGCAACACAGCTCATCACCCTGAACACACCATCCCCACTGTCACACATGGTGGTGGCAGCATCATGGTTTGGGCCTGCTTTTCTTCAGCAGGAACAGGGAAGATGGTTAAAATTGATGGGAAGATGGATGGAGCCAAATACAGGACCATTCTCGAAGAAAACCTGTTGGAGTCTGCAAAAGATCTGAGACAGGGACAGAGATTTATCTTTCGAGACAATGATCCCAAACATAAAGCAAAATCTACAATGGAATGGCTCACAAATAAACGTATCCAGGTGTTAGAATGGCCAAGTCACAGTCCAGACCTGAATTCAATCAAGAATCTGTGGAAAGAGCTGAAAACTGCTGTTCACAAACGCTCTCCATCCAACCTCACTGAGCTAGAGCTGTTTTCCTAGGAAAAATGGGCAAGAATTTCAGTCTCTCGATGTGCAGCTGTAATCACAGCAAAAGGTGGCGCTATAAAGTATTAACTTTTCAGTTTTTTATTTTTTTACAAAAGTTTAAAATATCCAATACATTTTGTTCCACTTCACAATTGTGTCCCGCTTGTTATTGATTCGTCACAAAAAAATTCAAATGTTATATCTTTGTTTGAAGCCTGAAATGTGGCAAAAGGTTGTAAAGTTCAATGGGGCCGAATACTTTCGCAAGGCAGCTATACACAAGGTGTGAATACATATTATTTTGTTACAGAAACATATATTCATATCTGTGTCACTCATGGTTTTAACATTGGTGCCGTATTTTGCAATAATCTGTTTTTGTATTGTGTAACCACATGACGAATAGAGATACATATCTCCACAGCTCATACACCCAGGGAATATAGAGTAACCTGTTCGTAAACTCATTCTAATCGTTCCTGATGTAGGTTTGCACAACACAGCCATTATCTCATTGATTTCTTGTACCGACAAGGTCAGCACTGCTTGTTATATTGGGTAGTCATTACATTTAAAAATTTCTACATAAATAGCAGTAGTAGGGGTAACTGAATAGCAACACACTGTGTTATGTAGCAGTGTGCTTTGGTGTTTTCTCGTTATACTGATGTAAAATGGACTCCTGGGTTCCAGGGTCTCTGATACGCGGCCTGTTAATGTCATAGTACACATTTGGAGAGATAAGGTAGCCGAGTCATACCCCCTTCTTTTCTGCATACAACAACCTACTACTTCTTGAGGACAGATGGTATCCTTAGCTACAGGTCTTCTGAGCTCTTGTCTCATAACAGATGCCCCATCCACCAGTGGTTGACTGTATGAATGCTGTTCCCAGTCACATCTCCAGTATTTCTCTTGGTAGAGCCAATGCCCAATCCATCCCTGCTTGATGATGTCCGCCTTCCTTTAACCTGACAGCTCCGATACATGACCACAGATCGGCATTATCATGGACAGCACAGAAGTCTAAATACAAAATACTCTGCAGCTAGTAAGGGGCAATGGCTTGTAACAGTGCTGCCAGAAGTCATGTGCTCCATTGGCAGAACCAGTAATAATAAGAATTTACCTGCATTTACCATCTAGTTTTGTTCGCAACAATTACAAATTTTAAATATATGTATAAGAAGCATACATATAAAAACAAAATTGGAACAATTCTGAAGATGCTATATTGCAAAATTACACTCAAGTCCTATAATGATATTTAAAATAGTTTATTGAGTTCATAAAAAATAAGCAAAAGAAGAAAACGTGATAACATTTCTAAAGAATCATTGCTTATCTAAAAAAATCCAGTACTAATGCTGTGGTGATCCCTGCTGGTCTTTGTTTACTTGACTGTAGTTATGACGGGTCCGAATACCCATTTGAATGCTGTAGAAATTCATAGACCTCAATGTATACAGTATTAAACTGCTAAGCCCAGTAATTGGCTGAACCGCTCATGTGAGCATCCAGTACTTAATAGTTGCAGTCAAATAAACAAAAAACAGTAGGATTACAAGAATGATGGTGCTTGATTGGTGGTTCTGAAGGGGTGAGATGTGATGCTGGGACTGGGGTGGTGCTGGAGCTGTGATGGTGGGGGTGCTGGAGCTGTGGTTCTGAGGTGGTGGTACATTAACTGTGGTGCTGGAACTAGACTGGTGCTGAAGCTGTGGTAGAGGGCAGTGGTGCTGGGTAGTGGTGCTGGAGCTCTGGTGATGGGGTGGTAGTGCTGTAGCAATGGTGCAAGAGCTATTGTACTGGGGTGATGGTTCTGTAGCAATGGTGCAGGAACTGTGGTGCTGTTGGCAGTGGTGCTAGAACTGTGGTGCTGTAGTAATGGTACTGGAGCTGTGGTGCTGGGGTGGTGGTTTTGTAGCAATGGTGCAGGAGCTGTGATGCTGGGGTGCTAGTGTTGTAGCATGGTGCAGGAGCTGTGGAGCTGGTGTTGTGGTTCTGTAGCAATGATGCAGGAGCTGTGATGCTCGGGTGGTAGTGCTGTAGCGTGGTGCAGGAGCTATGGTGCTGGGGTGGTGGTTCTGTAGCAATGGTGCAGGATGCTGGGGTGGTAGTGCTGTAGCGTGGTGCAGGAGCTGTGGTGCTGGGGTGGTGGTTCTGTAGCTATGATGCAGGATGCTGGGGTGGTAGTGCTGTAGCGTGGTGCCGGAGCTGTGGTGCTGGGGTGGTGGTGCTGTAGCAATGTTGCGGGATGGTGGGGGGTGAGTGCTATAGCGTGGTGCTGGAGGTGTGGTGGTGGGGTGGTGGTTCTGTAGCAATGGTGCAGGAGCTGTGGTGCTGGGGTGGTAGTGCTATAGCGTGGTGTAGGAGCTTTGGTGCTGTTGGTGGTGGTGCTGGAATTGTGGTGCTGTAGTAATGGTGCTGGGGCAATAGTGCTGTATTGGTTGTAGTGTTCTAGCGGTGGTGCAGGAGCTGTGCTGCTGGGCTGGTCATGGTGGAGCTGTGGTAGTGGAGTTATAAGGAAATTATCAGCTGAGTAATTCTTAATTGTTAATGGTCTTGAAAAAGTCTTTTAAGTCACAACCGCATGGGTGATGCTTACTTGACATTTATTTCTTCAGTGTTCGCTACTCTTTAGCTGTTCTATAGTGGGGCACAGCCAGGGGCATTGCTAGGGTCCCAAAACATCCGGGGCTTGGGCCCTTAAGTTTTTCCGAGTTGGGCTGGGTGCACACGCCATTTTTCAAGCCACATTGTGAACTGCGGATGTATTTTTACAGAGAAAAAACTTCTGTTCCTGTCACTAATTTTCTGCACATTCCACATAGATCCTGTCCATCTCCTCAGCAGTCACTGTACAATGAAAATCAGCAATGACAAATTAGCATTTTCAAAACCTCTCACCTATGAGAGTGTAATACCATACAAATAAGTCAACAAATAATCCACCTATACATGGAGCCAATATACCAGATGACTCATTGTTACTAAAAAAAAACTAAGACCCAAAACTATTACTACTTAAGGTTCAAATAATTCTGCCAGACCCTGACCAAACGCAACCCCCACATGTGACATCAGTTGTACATATACCACCGCCATACAGTGACCATTTAGTGGTAGATATTAGTTGTATGTAGGCTCAGCAGAAATATAAGTGATTACACTGCAGTTACATTTAGTGACACAGGAGACGCCTCTGAAGAGTTGTTCTATTTCCCTTCTTCTTCTCCATCAGGCCCAGACGCCATGACATCTTTTACCGTCCACAACTCTTCACTGTAGAATTTACAAAACAAACATCTTAGACTCCTCATTTTATCAGCACTTCTCTACAAATTCCGATCTCTATACAAACTCCCCATCTATAGTGCCCCAAATGGTAATAATTACCCGACTTGTAGGTAAATATTTGCCTCTTGTAGCCATGTAGTAGCCCACTGTAGCCAGGTTGTAGCCCCATTTAGCCAAGTAGTTGCCCCTTCTAGCCATGTATCCTGCCCCCTCTAGCCAGGTTATTAGCCCCTCTAGCCAGGTTACTGCCCTCTGTAGCTAGGTTACTGCCCCCTTTAGGCAGTAATATTCCCCCTGTAGCCAGGTTACTTACTCCTGTAGCCAGTAATATGCCCCCTGTAGCCCGTAATATGCCCCTTGTAGCCAGGTTATTACCCCCCTGTAGCCAGATTAATCGCCCCCTTAGCCAGTAATATGCCTCATTTAGCCAGGTTACTGTCCAATTAGCCAGGTAATATGCCCCCTTTAGCCAGTAATATGCCTCCCGTAGCCAGTAATATGCCCCCCTTAGCCAGGTTATATGCCTCCTTAGCCAGTAATATTCCCACTTAGCCAATAATATGCCCCCTTAGCCAGTAATATACCCCCTTAGACAGGTTATATGGCCCCTTAGCCAGTAATATGCCCCCTTAGTCAATAATATGCCCCCTTAGCCAGTAGTATGCCCCGTTAGCCAGTAATATGCTCCCTTAGCCAAAAATATACCACCCTTAGCCAGTAATATGCCCCCTTAGCCAGTAATATGCCCCCTTATCCAGTAATATGCCCCCCTTAGCCAGTAATATTCCAGCATAGCCAGTAATATTCCCCCATAGCCAGTAATATGCCCCCACAGCCAGTAATATGCCCCCTTAGCCAATAATTTGCCCCCTTAGCCAATAATATGCCCCCTAGCCAATAATATGCCCCCTTAGCCAGTAATATGCTCCCTTAGCCAGTAATATGCCCCCTTAGCCAGTAATATGCTCCCTTACAAAATAAAAATAAAATCAAAAAACCTACTCACCTCAGCACGGTCCGCGCGTCCAGGTCCTGCAGCTTGAGAGTGATGTAAGCGGCGTGATGTCATCTTACCACTTACGGCGTCTCGCGAGGCCCCGGACCTTCTGGGCCGCGCAGTGGCTGCCAGCATAGGAGACGCAGCATCACAGGGGGGGCGATGAAAGCGGTGCGTCTTGCCCCCTGCGACGCTGAGGTGTGTGTACAGCGCTTACCAAGCGCTGTACATACAGGGGAGAAGACAGGACGGTACCAATCCGTCCTGCCTTCTCCCTGACTCTGATTGCGCATGCAGTAAGAGATCGGCAGGCGGTGCCCACACCTAGGAGCGCTCCGGGCCCACGGCAGCGGCTTGAAGCCCGCCGAGATTCGGGGCACAGGTAGATTTAATCGGGGCTCGTGCCCTGAATAAAACTGCCTAGCGACGCCCCTGGGCACAGCTATGCTTAGTGACTGCAGCTTGGCTGTGTGGAAGTCTAGTCTGGAAAGGTCCCAAACATTGGTGGTGAAGGCTTCTGCTGTGTCCCTCTTTGCTGCTTTACAGTGCAGCTCTGTATAAACTGTGGTCTGCTATGTAGTAGACCAGCACAAACTTAACCATATGTCACTTAAGAATGAGACCATTTTTACATAGCAGCATTGTTAGCATTATTATAAATTACAAAACACTAAATCACCCATGCAAAAAATAGCAGATAGTAGTCACATTTATACTAAGCCAACTGAGCATCAATAGGGGAAGTTTTCAGTTGTAGCACTTAAGTTGTATTTTGATTCAATAAGTTTGGTTTTCCATAGTGTTCCTTGAGTCTTACCCTGATCAATTAAACACTGATTTGACCAAATTTGTGAAAAAAATTTGGCAATCCTGAAGTTGGGCTTATGGTTATTTACACATTTTTACAGTAAACTTATGGTTGTGTGGTGCTTCTACTTCGGCTTCTCTTCTGGTCTGATGTCACTTTTGGTTAACATAACATATGGTGTTAGGAGTCCCTAAGCCCTGTTATGTTAATCAGAAGTGGCAATGAACCGAAAGCAGAGTGAAACAATAAGTTCATTGTGAAATGTGTAAAAATCCCTACCCGCAACTTCGACTTCATGTAGGTTTACACCTAAAGATATGTAAAACCCGTAACATCAGCTACAGTTAGAATTGATTTTCTGATGATTTTCTGCAAAATTCAACAGGCAGACCCAAAATCTAAGTGATTTGACTTTCAACATTAATGCAACATTGACCTGAACTAAAGTGCAAAGATAGTTTTCAACTATGATATAGCCAATTATTCTCCCTATTACCGTCATATTGTTGAAAATTCTTGCCTTTTATTTAAGAAGTTTTCTGTATGAGATAATGCTCAGTCTGAACCTAAAATATTTACCACTTGAATCTGCACTGGATTTGACTATAAGATTAAAATACAGTATACCAGATTGCATCCCTTTCAAATTAAAGTTAGGTCACAGGTCACCACCATGGTTTTTGCTACAAAAAGGTTCCTGCACCTGCATGGGCCCCTTAACTTCTGGGTCTTATAGCAGCTGCTATGGCTGTTACAGTTTTAGCTACTATTTTGTGCACAGCCTAATGTGGGTGATAATGTGATGTGAAGTGGCCTCTTGAAGATAAAAAGCTGCTGGTAAGTTTATCTCAGGGTGAAGTACACAATAGTAGAGTGTTGTCTTTCCTATGCCTCTGGTTAAATCATGCATCCTATTTGTTTCTCAAGTAGCATATAACAAAATTAATTCAAAGAGGACAATATGGGCAATCTATTAACATTGCACGGAGCAGTACAGAGACACTAAAACCAAGAGAATCAGACAAGCATTTTGATTGTCTCCAGTATACGCAGATAAAAGCTGATTTGTGATTGGTATTTGTGGCGTCTTTGTATGGCTGGGCAATGCTCATTGGAAATTTCCACATATAACATAAAATAGCCGAAGGCTTTATATTTCATGTAGAACTCCAGAAGCTGTGGGAGGTGCAGATATAAGCAGCTCATTATGTTCACCCTTACTTCCTTATACCGAGGCTTTTAAACCCGATAAAGGGAATTTATCATTTTTCTGCACATTACTATGTTGGAAAAAACATGCAGATTTTGGCACATACTTGCCTCGTGCAAAGGTTTCTAACTTTTTTTCATTTTCATGCTGACAACACCACTTTGGAAAAAGCAGTCTAAAAAATTTACTATCGACTCTAACCTGCCCTTCATCTCTAAACTCCTGGAACGCTTGGTCTACTCTCGCCTAATCCCCTATCTCTCTACTAACTCACTTCTCGATCCTCTACAATCCGGTTTCCGCACCCTGCACTCCACAGAAACTGCTCTAGTTAAAGTCTCTAATGATCTCCTCACTGCCAAATCACAGGGCAAATACTCGTTGCTGCTTCTCCTGGATCTCTCTGCAGCATTTGACACTGTGGATCACCACCTTCTCCTCACCATGCTCAGCACCATTGGCATCCAGGACACCGCTCTCGCTTGGTTCTCTTCCTACCTCTCTGACCGCTCCTTCAGTGTCTCATTTGCTGGTTCTACCTCCTCTCCTCTTCCTCTTGCTGTCGGGGTTCCTCAGGGATCAGTTCTAGGTCCTCTCCTTTTTTCACTTTACACATCCCCCATTGGACAAACCATCAGCAGATTTGGCTTCCAGTACCATCTCTATGCTGATGACACCCAATTATACACCTCCTCCCGAGACATCACTCCTGCCCTGATACAAAACACCAGTGACTGTCTGTCCGCTGTCTCTGACATCATGTCCTCTCTCCATCTGAAACTAAACCTCACTAAAACCGAACTTCTTGTCTTTCCACCATCTTCTAACCAACCCTACCCTGCTATCTCGTCTCAGTGTGGCACCACCATAACTCCTAGGCAGCAGGCCCGCTGTCTGGGGTAATACTAGATTCTAATCTGTCCTTCACCCCTTATATCCAATCCCTTGCCCGCTCCTGTCATCTGCACCTCAAGAACATCTCCAAAATCCGTACTTTTCTCACTGTGGAAACAGCTCAAACCCTCATTGTTGCTCTTATTCACTCTCGTCTTGACTACTGCAACTCCTTGCTTATCGGTCTCCCTCTCTGCAAACTCTCCCCTCTGCAATCTGTTCTGAATGCAGCAGCCAGGCTTGTCTTTCTCTCCAGCCGCTATACTGATGCCTCTACCCTGTGTCAGTCACTGCACTGGTTGCCCATCCAGTACAGAATACAACATAAACTCACCACTCTCACCCATAAAGCTCTCCACAGTGTTGCTCCTCCCTACATCTCCTCCCTCATCTCTGTCTACCACCCTACCCGTGCTCTCCGCTCTGCTGATGATATCAGACTACATTCCTCAATCATCCGAACCTCCCATGCCCGCCTCCAAGATTTCACACGTGCAGCACCGGTCCTATGGAATATGCTACCGCGGGCGATCAAGCACATTCACAACCCTCACAGTTTTAAGAGGGCCCTGAGAAAACATCTTCTCAGCCTGGCCTACCAAGATCCCTAACTGCTATCACACCTGTCACTCCCTACACTAGGGCACTCACAGGCACTTATCTGTATATAGATGTACTGTCAGGGTGGCTGGGTCACCCAATTTCTATGTAAACCACCTCTTATTTATGTAACATGGCTGGACCATAGTAAACTGAGCACTTCTTAACCCTTTGTCTCACCCATACACCATAATAGATTGTAAGCTCTCGCGAGCAGGGTCCTCATACCTCGTGTCTCATTTGTAAGTTCTTTTAATGTGTAATGTCTGTAATTACACCCTCTAATTTGTAAAGTGCTGCGGAATATGTTGGCGCTATATAAATAAAAATTATTATTATTATTATTATTATTATATCATTTATACTCAAAATTGGTATAAATTATATCGGAAATGTATGACAGTTTATAGCACTAAAGTTCATAGTAAACTAAAGCAGGCGTGCACCTCTTAATATATTTGGCACATCTTACTCCAGTGTATTTTGTCATTTTATAATGGGCCACAATATATATGTTGATACCGCAATACCTAACAAGCCGACGAAAAGCCACACAGACCACCCCTCTTCAGATCAAATAACAATGATTATCATGATTGAAACATTAAGAAAAGACGTAGAACTTCACTCACATAAAAGCATCAGCCACTTGGTCATATAGGTATATACCAAGTTAAACACATAACAATAAGTCCTTATGAGCACTCATACATAGAAATGGATAAAACCAATCTATTGCTGTATATCACTATAGAATACCAAGGCATAGATTTAAAACAAAACAAATGAATATAACATATTTACAGGGTATGTTCACACAGCATGTTAAGTCCCTGTGAACATTCGCTTTTAGATACGTGTTTGGATCAATGTGTTGGACCGTAAACAGACCCAAACACGTATCTAACAATGAGCAATGGGATTTACATTGTTTTTGCTTTGAAACGTGCATCGGCGTTCACACGAGTGTCAATTCTTGGTCCGAAAGACACAGCAGGAGCCCTATTTAAAACTATAGGGTGCGATCCTACTGCATCCAACACGCATCCAAACGCGCAGCTGCTTGTTGGATACGTGTTATATCCGTTTAGGACCTGATCGCCACTGTGTTTTTGGATGCGATTTTCGGATCCAAAATCGGATCCAAAAATGCTATGTGAACACCTCCTTAAAGAGTTTGTCTCGCTACATTGATTCATCTTACCTCAGTCCTGTTTTCTTGGTTTCATTTTGCGTTCAGGGTTGTGTTTACTGGCTTTTACTAGGCTACAGTAAAAGCCAGGTCTGTAGCTACAGCAACCAGTGCGGGCAGCCTATCAAAAGAGATTGAACAGGTCTGTAGCAATAGCGACCTGAGGAGCTGATGCAGCTTATACAAGAGGGAATATCTAGGAATAGGTAGGACACTGTTAATGGACATATATTGCAAAGTGACTTGTTTTTGCAAGATCTATAACATAAAAAGCAATCCTTGTAGTGAGACAACCCATTTAATGGCCCCAGAACAAACAATGACTAAATGCACATGGGGCATATTATGGGAACAGCAGATTGTGAACCCTCTGTGCCACTGACCAGGCTTGCTCCAAGGCGCCGTAAGTAAGCAGCTATTGGGTCTATTCATAGAGCCTCTGGTGGTTAGGATGACTTAAACCATGATAGCCGCCAGGTACCACCTCAGAGCAGTCCCTTGTTAGTTGCAGCTCACCAAAGGTCAGAACGCTGGTACAGTAACACTGGATGGTAGCAAGAATAGCAGATAAAATGCACAATATTAAGGCACGGACCTGAACAAGACTCCAGGAAGTCTAGGCCACTATGAACCACGGTTCTGGCAATGGCTGAAGGGAGGGGCTACCTAATAAAGCCGCAGCCTGCAGGCGATCGGGTTCGGAAGTCAGACACTGATGGACACTAAGAGGTTAAATCCCTGCAAAGTCTGACCATGCCTCCCTAGGGACAGGTGAACAGATCAGCAGCTGCAAGGTGTCTGAACCAGCTTTTTGGAGAAAGAGGAATGGTAGCTACTGCGCGATGGCTTAACGCTGGGGGTAGCCAGATGGCGAGCGTGGTGAGTAGGTTATCGGCGTAACAAGGCACACCATTGCCATTTTCAGTCGGTATGTCATATTTGTTTATGTGTTTTGTTGCACATTTAATCATGGGTATTCTGATTCGTGATTAATTGTTTTTATATATCCTTATATGTGTTTATCAAAGCATCATTTTCATTTGTTTGACCTTGTACATACATATATGACCGACTGGTGATTGCTTTTTATGAGACAAGTTCTACTTCTACTTCAGAGTTTTTAGATCATGTGATAATGAAATATAGTATGGCTATTTGTATATGCAGCATATTTTACATATATACTGGTTTATGAGGCACCAGTCTTAGTAAATTGCTCCTGAATGTAGCTTTAATATTCAACACAGACACCTCTGGCAGGAAAGAACTTAAACCATTATTTATTTGGCTATACTTGGCAGTCACTGTGTATGTGTTACTTTCAATAAACTTTAGGAAACAAAGGGTGCTAATTTTGACAAGAAAAGACCACATGGTGCGACAGAGACTGTCATGTATCTCTGTGTTGAAAAGGACACCTACATGTCTGCTAATTAATACCAGAGGAGGCCAAATGACAATTAGGTTCAAAGTCACACAACATGTAGGTGGCGTTCTCAGAAAACTACAGTTTCATATATGTTTGATAGCAATTTAAGCTGTTTTATAGCCCGAGGGGTCTATAACTTTATTGCAGGGCAATCCGATCTAGGCTTACAGGCTGTACTGATTATCTGCATTTCATGGCTGTCATGCAGAGACATGTGTCTAGGAATGCTTAGGAACCGTAGGATATAGCTACAAGATAATTGTTATATAATTTGCTGCATTATACCTTATTTGTGAAAACTGTAGACATAAATGGCAAAGAGTCACTTCTGGCTGATGTGTTAAAACTTACTTGAATTCCTAAATTACTTTTCTTATACATTGCTATCTAGACACTGTAAAGAGCACCAGAAGAGTTTGTGTGATAGAAATGAATATTAACCATAACCTTAGACATGTTCATGTTTGTAATTTAACCTTAATTATTAGGTGATGACAAGTTAGGTGATTGTATTAACTTAAGGTAGGTGATGAACAAGGATTTCTCTAAATATAGTATCATATAGATTGTTTTGTGCAGTCATGTGGTAGTCAACAATACTTATACTGTTTTTCATTCAGATACAGAACAGGCCTACATTTTTAGGCCTAATTTGTAGGCATAGCTATATGCATTAAATGCCCACACATTGTTTAGTGTATGCTGGCTGCACAACATCCTGATCTCACCTTTGCAGTCTTCAAGACCATATCCGTCTGTGTCCTGGGAAATGAACGTTCTCAAGGGAACTCTGTGAATAGTTCTCCTTCAACCTTGCAGATGACATGGTCAGGTAACCTGCAGACTACTCAAGGTACACAGACTCGAGCTACAGGCTCCAAAACATCTCTGGAGGCTCACGCAGACAACATTTCTAGAGGACTTGAACAAATCTCTCAGCAGATGTAGAAACTAAGTATTTCACCTTCAACGTCCAGCAAGACTTTGAGAGACTGATTTTTGTCTCCCGAACCTCCCCTGAAGTCTTCAAGGTACTTATTCAACATGGCCTGAAAATCAATCCCACCAAATGCCACTTGATGAAACCCTGACTTCACTAACTTGTACATGTCATGAGCGCAGAAGGTGTACAACCTGACCCTGACAAAATTGTTGCGGTCAAAAACTAGTGGATACTAACAACTTTCAAAAAAGTCCAAAGCTTCCTGGGATTCCCAGGCTACTATCACTAGTTTATTCCATACTTTGCCCAAGAAGCTGAACCACTTACCAAGTTGCTGCGTGGGTGTCCCATATAAAACTACAACTGAAAGCTTCCATTGGACTGGATGGAGTGTCAAGAAAAAGCTTTCCAGATGTTGAAGGCTCCTTTCACCCAATGACCCATTCTAGCTTATCCCTATTACACTCAGCCATTTTGTCTGTGTTTAGATTCCAGCCTCCAAAGATTAGGCGCTGTTTTGTCCCTGATTCTGGACAAAAAGAGGCATGTCATCACTTTTACCAGCCGCAGCCTCAGAGGAGCTGAGAAGAATGACCCCAATTACAGTTTGTACAAGCATAAACTACTTGTGCTTGTCTGGGCTGTTAAAAAAAATTCAAAGATTACCTGGCTGCCACATCCTTCACAGTCTACACATACAATACTCCACTAGCGCACCTTGATACTGCTTGGCTATGATCCTTGGAATAACGGTGGGCCTCACACCTAGCGGACTGCAAGTTCACAGTCAAATACCGCAGTGGCAAATCAAATATCAATGTTGATACATTGTCCCGACTGCCTATTGAAGAACAACCACCCCAAGATGACTACTGGGAGAAAGTAGAACTGCCTCCATTTAATTCAAGGTTTGTCCCAACAAAATGCTATTGGTGCCGCTACCAAGAAAAAGAGTCTTCATCTACCGAACCTCCTTAAGAGCATTTACTGTGGAAGACTTTACAGGGTGAAAGCAGGTGTCTAGGAGAACCTCATGATTGTCTTACAACTGGAAGAGTTCCACCAGGCTATGATGAACTTATCCTGATGTGGAACTTACCTGCCTCTGGAGACAGAGAAACGCCTCTTATTCCAGAAGGACTTATCCTAAGAAACACTTTTAACCCTCTTTCAGGTGACAGATTTCACCAAATACTTATCCCACAGAGAGATGGTGAGGTCATTCTCGTAACCTACCATGATTGTTCTGGCCATTTCAGTGTCCAAAAAAACTGAAGCTACCATCCTAAAGATTTTGCTATATTGGTATGAGATGTGACATTGAAAGTTGGTGCAAAGAATGCTCCGCATATAATGTCACCAAAGCTTGCTGAAAACAAAAAGCACTGTTACACCCTATGAAGACAAACAAACCAAGTGAAATTATTGCTCTTGATCACATGAAACTGGGTCCAACTCTGGCTATATATGCCCTCATGATGGCAGACTACTACATCAAGTTTGCTGCTATTGTTCCTGTAAAAGATGTTTCGCCAAAACTACTACTGAAGTATTTTATACAGAGTTCATCCAACTTTATGGATGTCCAGAACACATTCTGACTGATCGTGGACCAGCCTTTGAATCTCAACTCTTTCAAAAACTGTGCAAGTATCGAGATTATAAGAAACTGCACACGAGTGCTTACATCCACAAGGTAATGGACTATGGACAGAGTAAACAAAGTCATTATCAATGTGCGCTACACAGCTTCTCTTTTACGAAAGGGGCTGAATGGCCTGAACTTCTGAAGTATTTTGTCCACATCTTCACTAACACCATACATTGCTCAACTGGCCACACTCCATTTATGTTCTGCTGACAAGGTCAACTGCCATCAGACTTGGCTCTTGGTGTACAAATACCTCGCATTAATCCTCTTCCACAAATACAATGGGTGATTAAACATAGGTGTATAGAAGAAGCCAAGGAAATTGTTGACACACACATGAAAGATGCCTAAAGAAGACAACAAGAAGATTAAAATCAGCATTGCCATGCAAAGGTTTTACAAATTGGTGACTGTGTCTGGATTTGAAATGATCACTGGACCAGAAACTTGGATCCACTTTGGGAAGTGGAACCATACACAACTACTGCTATACCTTCCATCTTCTGACCTCCGTTATATATTGCAGATGTTTGGGAACCACAGACAGTACACAACAACTGCGTGAAACTTTGTCAAAAGTATGAAATAAGCAGAGAACCATCACCACATGACAGTGACACAAAATTATTCATCAGAAAGATTGGCAAGCATTAAAGGGGTTTTACCACAAAGTAAAATTGATGTGAGAAGCTTGCAAATTAAATAATAAACATTATCACCATTCATTGTTAATAAAAATTCTGTACCATTTTTTGTTTTAGCTGCTACCTTGGTGATCTATAGTATACAGATTGCCTCTAGGGGATACGACTAGTGACGAGAGCTCCTCAGTCCTGGCTACACAGGCTCAGACATCACCTCTTCTCTCACACAGCTACTTTTAGTCTCTTCTCTGCCTAGTAACTCCACACTTATTGCTGAGCAAGTGTTCAACCCCAGGTATTGTCATTCTGTCCACTATACTCCTTAGTAATTAGTCAAACAGTGCAAAAACAGGTATGTGTATTGAGAAAAACAAAAAAAAATCCATGTTTGGTTTGTGGCAGGAATTTGAACCTAGAACCCCTATGGTGAAAGGCAGAAGTGATAACCACTCAGCTACATTGTAGCTACTCACAGCTCTGTACATAAACAGAACTTTGTTTGACTAGAGTGAGCAGACTGCAGGGAAAGTCATGATGATGTTAAGCTTGCTGAGTCACTGATATGCAGTTCAAACAATCATACACGCCCCCTTTTGAACACACTGAAAGCTGAAGCAGGACAAAACAGGCCTTTGTGGTAAAACCCTTTTAATGTGCTTTATTTGGGCTCCACAAATTGTGTTTTCTGGTATTCAGGCAAGAGAATTCCTTATTTTGTTCAAGTGACCACAGAATCTGAATAGTCTCAAGTCAAGTTACAGTACCGTTAAGAAATTCCGAGTGGAGCACCAAAGGTATCCCACCTGCTCGGTATAGTAACTAATTATCTTACTCATGTATCCTATTTGAGTGATATGCTCAGTCATCACTTATTTACTCAGGTTGATATGTACTCATGTTATTGTAAAAGTTGAAAGATGTTGCCTGTCTCACAAAGCCAAGGATTTCTGTTTACATGTTGCACTATTACAGGTATTGCTAAAGTTGTTGTTTTCTGCTAAGGTTTATCTACTATAGCTATTTTTCCTTAGGAATTAACATTTTTATATAGTGCCAAACGTACTTGAAAAATCCTTTTCAGAATTGTTCACCTTTATTGTATTCATTGCGCTATTTAACAAGGTATTCTGCATTAAGAACGACTTTTTCTTCTAGAACTGTAAGAGGGTATTGCCTGTTTGGGTCCTACTTTTATTTTACCTCGCTAAATGAACTTCAGAGACTACTATGGACATTTTCCTAAAAGGCCTAGAGACTCTTCCTCAACAGCTCTCTAGAATTTTTGCACAACCATTTTGGTTCTATTCGCAATTAACCCTGTTTGTGTAAAAGTGCCCTGCACTTGTTTATTGCACTGGTTCACTGTATTTAGCTGTATTTCTAACTATGCTGTTTATATAATAGCCACCCTCTAAACGGACACCAAAGATGGCTTTCTTAAGAAGCGGAATGTGTGGTATTCCAGTACCCTTTCTACTGTTGCTGAGGGAAATGGTTGTCGTGTGGCAGTAGATCTGGCACATTGTGTCAAAATTCTTTTGAGTTATAAAATGAATAATGCATTAATAGTTATGTGCTTAGAATGCTTTGGTTATGTGCTTACACTGAGGATTAACTAATGTGCAATACGCTTTGTACTTTGCTGTCATATACTGGCTAATGTATGAGTATGAGAGTTTGGTATTTACAATCAATATTAGTTGCTACTGGAAATTACCGGAACCATTTGGGAGGAGTCTCCAAGCTCCGTCCCTCCCACCATGAGGCTGGAACAAAACAGTTTGGTCCAGTCTTGGTCTAGCCAGGTTAGAGGACAGTAGCCTCTACAAATGTTCCTATTAAAATAATATTTACTCTAAACAGTCCTAGTTCAGAAACTGTTAATCACAGTCTGACCAGTGTAAGGAGTGTATTAGGATTCCTGGTTATCCCTACAAGCAAGTCTTCCTGCTGCTGATGGGATTAATTTAACTTGTCTGGGTTGCATACAGTGGATGTACATAGCATTTTGGCAAGTATCACGAAACCCAGCATCCATCCCGTCCACACTGATGGGTCATTTACATTGCTACTGCCAGGAAGAGAGATAAAGCTGCACAAGTGCTCTCTTGCTTTACTGGCTGCTTTATGCGCCTCTTGGTAAGGGTCAGAGTGATTTGACTTCCATGTCACGAACTTAGTCAGCCCTATTCTCTACTATAGGGAATAGTAGCGCAAAGTAACCGTGAATTCGTAAGTCTGTTTTCCACAGGGAACCAACCCGTGAAGGTCCCTCCTTCAGTGAAGCATTGGTTGAGCTGTCTTTTCCTATAAATATATCCTTTATACAGTACAAGGAGTCAGAAGAGTTTGGGTACCGAAATAGCCTCACGCAATCCGGACCTTTCACCAATAGAAAACATTTGGCGAATTATGGAATTTAAGATATGAAGATCTGTTGAGCAGCTAAAATTCCACATCAAACAAAAATTGGGACCGCATTTCTTTACCAAAACTCCAACAATTGTTCTTCTCTCTTCCAAGTTATAATTTTCTGTATTACTTAATATATAATAATATGGAAAAAAGTGTAACTTTCAACTTCTGATATGTGTCTTATGTTCTGAATATATGGCTGTAAGAGATTTCCCAATCTTTGTTTTCTTGTTTTCTTTAAATTTTATACAGTGTCTAAACTTTTTTTGGAATAGGGGTTGTAATTGAATATGCTTGGAACACTGACAATATTTCTGCATACTCATGTGCTTGGATATTATATGCAGAATTTAAAATGTTTTAGTCATGGACTACATTTTCATATGTATACAGTTTTTTTAATTCTATTATTTCCTCACATATGGGTGATTTGCAACTTTCTGGAGTGGATACAACTCTCATATTGGGCCATGAATAAAGCTGGTCATAACGACTCAATACAAAACAAGAAAGTTAGTTTCAACTTCATAATTAGGATGTCCTATATTCAATGAATTATTTAAATAGCTCTACAAGAAAGCCCCTTCAAAACTCATCACTCCTCAGCTGGTAATAAGGGTAGCTATAACTACTCAATGTCATCAGATTCTTTTGCAAATCTGATGCCTATATATTCAATAACAAAAGCAAAAATTGCATTTTGGCGTCATACCTGTTTGATCCTATGTTTACCTTGAGATACAGTAAGTGAAACATGCTTAGAAATCTCTGCTTAGAAATAGCATGCCCTATTTGCTGAACTAACAGCCATTTTAATGGTGGAATCAATGAAGATAACCTCTCACCAAATTGTGTACTGTCAGCTGGCATCTGTAAAAGATTGTACTTATGACCAGCTGGACAAGAATCAGTGCAATGGTATATTTAACCTATGCAGTAAATTGGTGGATTCTATCCATAAACCATCTATTTGCAGATACTGATTATGTAACTTTTTATCAAAAGAGATTAGCACATATGGATGTCATAGACTAGGGTTGCCTCCACTGGGGACCCTCATATGTGAGCTATAATGGTGACCTCCCAATAATTCCCTTTATGGCAGACTCTAGCCATCTTTGTATTATAGTACATGGACAGCCACTTACTGGGGATGCCAAGAGTGGGACCTGGGACAATCATCTAATCACCGGAGGGGCTACATTTTGAAAGGGTTGTAAATGATAAGACAGTCCCTAAAGCAAGTTGCCTTATCAAAGATAATGCTAAATGCTATGAGTCTGACATTTGGTTTTACTGTTGGAGCCGTCTCATGACACATATTTCCCTAGCAACAGATGTTTAAATGTGCTATTAAATTTATAATGTAGTGAAGATTTATATGCCAGAACATGACCACCCTCACAGACCCAGGGATTGCCTTCTATAGTGTCTATATGTGCTCACAGACAAATTTTATGTTTACGAGACAACCTGTTTAATCAAAAAAAATACCC